>JACJUY010001981.1:20569-50222 GCA_014220935.1 Platorchestia sp. MABIK
AGACTAATGGAACAAAATCCTATCAGAAAGTCCATACTCTGAGCTAAATTAGCACCCTAGAAAAACTAAGCGAATTGAAGTGCTCCGCTACTGTTACTTTGGAGTTGATTGGGAAAAGTTGCATCTCAGGGCAGCACAAAATTTAAAGTAACTCGAGGCCGAATCTTCGTTCTCCAATTCGCGCCGTCAAGAGCTTGGCTGACTCTTCACTGATGCGCATGCATTAAATGAAGGCTAATTTTATCTGTCTTGTTTCAGTACAGTGAACAAGTTACTCATTACGGTTACTGAACGCTCGTACAATTCCAGCCTTTTCGGTTTCAAGTTGTGTTATGGGCTGCAGTTAGCAGCTGTCTCCACTTAACAGAATGTACTGGTGTATTTTGCTTCATGGTTCAGCGCGCTTGCGGCATTTTCTGGAGTTTCGTACTAAGCTTGTTGAGTCATTGTCTTTTTGATTACTGTTCATTTTAGTTTGAAGATCTGTGAACATTTTTTATAAAATTTGTTCACATCTATTGTGTACATTGTTATAAGTATAATAAAAAATGCTTTTTAAAGGAGTGAACAATGGAGTGAACATTGAGGAGTGAACATTGAGAGCGAAATAGGTTACTAGGCTACCACTGCAATCTATCAGGAAATGAACAAAGCATTAAGATGAAACATAGAATAGTTCAGTTTACTCATGATTTCTCTTCATAATTACAATTATTTAGGCAAACTTGACAGATATGCTAGAACAAAACTAACATTAAGTACAGTTTGACAGCAAGTTAACGCTTGCCTTCATTTCGTAGGAATGCACCCATACGTTTACATATCTCTACATGTGAATATAGCGCTCGTACATATGCATACACGGTTTATTAGCCTTCAATCTTGTTCTATTCGAAAGGCGAGAAATAATGTTTGGACGAATAATGTTGTTTGGTTATTTTTGATTCGTTCGGTTTTTGTTTACTGTTTATTCATTATTACTTTGATTATTACCACATGATCTTATGACTCGAATCTACTATTTGATGCTGAAAAGGTAGGATCATCGCAACAGTAAATGCTGAATAGGTAGGAACATAGCAACAGTAAATGCTGACGAATAGGTAGGAACATCGCAACAGTAATTGCTGAATAGGTAGGAACATAGAAACAGTAAATGCTGATGAATAGGTAGGAACATGCTGGAAATGCTGAATAGCTTGGAGCATTGTATAAGTAAATGGAGAATAGCTTGGAGCATTGTATAAGTAAATGGAGAATAGCTTGGAGCATTGTATAAGTAAATGGAGAATAGCTTGGAGCATTGTATAAGTAAATGCTGAATAGCTTAGAGCATCGCATAAGTAAATGCTGAATGGCCAGGAGCATCGCAAAGTCATCACGAATGAAAGTCCATAATTTACAACCTGTTGAACTGAAACAATTCCGAGATTCAGGCTTGGAGTATTACAATTCAACACCAATTGTGAGTCAACGTCTATTTCGCCTCAAGTAATCCTGATAGGCAGTTTGAAGGCAAATTTACTGTCGTAGGTCAGAAATTTTGTTAACTTCAAGGCATTTTGTAGTTAAAACTTTCGAGAGAAATCAGTAGTAGTTTGACAGTTCTTAAATTATTAGGTTCATGAATAAATCATTGGCGTAGGGGTTGTATTCAAGTAGGAGATACAGCTAATAGCCTGAATTTTTTACAATGTGAATACCCTGTATAATTTTGTTTGAGCTATGCCAAGCTTCAATAATAAATAGAGGGATTTGCGTACCTGTATAGCCGAACGTGCAAAACTTTGCGGAAAATTCCTTACAATTTGGATAGTTTCGCGAGTATTTGATTGATAGTTAAATTTTTGTTTTCTAGTTTTATAAGCAAAAATAACCTAATCATAACTATTCATATTCAAATTTTTATCGCTGATCATAATGCCTCAGAGCAATGTTTTCCCTTGTGTATGGAAACGATGTAAGTTGAACTGATCGTGATGAGGAAGCATTTCAGTTTGTTGTTGCAACATTACCGCGTGTCCATGCCCATGCTGTCCATGTAATGATGCATTGTGGAGCATTTCTTGTTCTGCTTACTCTGTGGGAGAACTGATTGTCTGCGTTGACTGTGTTTTAGATGTTGTCCGCATGTATTCCACCTGCGCACAGGAAGGAAAGTCCATGTGCGGCGAGACAAATGCTTGATTGAGGGCTCCTGTGATTCATCCGTAGAGACAGTCGTAAAGCATTAAATAGAAATGAATAACTACAAAATTTTACCTTCTTTACTAATAAAATAGGCACGAAGAGGACATGTGTTGGGTAGAGTATAAAAAATCCTGTCATTTGAAAAAGAGTGGTGCACAGAATGTTTTCAAATTAGTCATGGAATTTTACAAAAAAATTGTTAAGAACTTGTTTCAATAAGCAATGTGATTGCCGAAGATCGATATTTTGAGAACATACGTTGACTTACGTAGCTTAAATCGCTATTTTTTCGCAGCGCGTATTTTACTAGGGCCGCATTTTTATTTATTCTGACTAGTACTAATTGGAGATACAACAGATCGAGTTTTAATAATCAGAAAACCTAAGTAAATAAAAAACTGGATCTAAGCTGATCGATTTAATCGGAAAAATTAAACTCCAAAAAAGTAATTTTTTAAACCATGGTAAAATATTTTTGTCGTTGAAAGTTTTACTAATTTAATGAAATTTTCATGGAATGTCATAACATTCCATGCAAATGCTATAAAATTTAGTGTCGTTTTTCAAATTAACTAATATTTATTCCTATAATAAGTTGGGAGTGTCATAGGTTTTAATTTTCCTTAAACTGTTAATTTTAAGAGGTCTGTCATTCCTCGATATCAAGATTTTAACTAATGTCCAATTCTTTCAGACTTTATTTTAAAACGTGCGCCAGTCCGCAGAGCCAGTGCAGTTACCATCATTACAGCAAGTAGTGATGGTCGTGAAATATTTCTACTCTGGATAATATTAAAAATAAAATCAAGTAAATTTAACTAGTCGTTTCATTTTTTCTTCAAATCATGTTTACGAGTTAAATCTTCCGGAAATTTGTGTTCGTTGTGCTATATTTTCTCTAAATCGCTCCTAAAATGAAAATCACTATCAAAATTATGCCTGTGGTGAGACACTTTTCTCTAAATCTGGTCGAGAAATAAGATCTAGCAAATAATGCTATTAGCGAAGCGTTCATGATTGAAATGGCATTGAGAAAAGGTAAGTTTTTATTGTGAATGAAAATTTCGCAAGCCAGGAAAATGAATGGGCGTGAAGTTTTACGAGTGAATGAGATTCTTGTAATGACCAATTGGCGATTCGTTCGATTATTGGTTTCTTAATGAACGTTGGAGCGTCCTCGCAGTGTGTCGAAGTTTGAGCTGAAGTTCTGTCGCTGAAATTTTTTGGCTTGAATTTGGCGGAGGATGAAAATTTTCATGCAAGGAAATGGTGTCCATCAAACAACCATGTGGTCTACGCAATGGTTAAAAAATGCGCTTCAAAAACACCGGAATAGGTTGATGGCTAAAGACTTGACTCCATGGAACTCGTAATTAGAATAGCATAATTTTATTCTAGACGCTCAGTGGCGCCAAAAAGAAAATATTTATTATTTTATCATTTTGTTCTGAGAAATGAAAATCATTTAACAGCTGACACGTACACAGTAGCATGATAAATTTCAATCGAGCGTAGAACTGAAGTTAGGAAGAAACTTATTCGTAGACAAGCAAATCTCCACGTAGTTTACATAGCAGATCTCGTGGGTTTCCACGCAACGGCCGCGGAGCCTTTGATATGTTTATGAAGGCGAAGAACGCTGCATTCCTCGGAAAAAGAAGACTTTTGTTTGGGCTAAGAAATCATTGCAAAGAGATGGCTGCATTGGCGCTGTTGGGCCAAAATTGCGGCCATTTGCCCTTGTTCATTTAAATTCACAGAGAATCTGAGAGCAATCCTGGGTTCGTGCAGCACACAGGGCCGAGGCTACTCTCTCTTCTCTTGGATCTGCATAATGGAAGCAGCAGCGACGTCCGCAGGCCAACGAGCAAGAAGTTCTTTGGGAAAAATATCAGACCGAACTAATTGGTTCATACGCACTAGACTCTGTCTTGCGAATGACCGCCATCGCCAACTGTATTTCGTGTGGATTAAAATTTCCTGTGGCGTTGGTCTCTGTCAGAAGGGGAAGAAGAATTCAAAGTTCTGGTTGAATCTAATAGCACGTCGTTTTGAAAGTTAATTTGCATCAATGCTTCAGGTTTTGTTTTTTCCCCACTGACATTTCACTGCTCAAATGCATTTAATATAAATAATCTAAATTTTTTCATGATCGATGTGATACACGGACTGCCACAAATGTTCCACGTCAAAATAACCTAGTCTCACATCGGATATTCATCCTTTTAGCTGCTCTGACTTGGCTGGCGCATTTACTCTGATCAAAAGAGAGTGAGCAGCAAAAGACCGAACACCCTTCTGTGTCGTCTAAAAAATTATTTGCGAAAGATTACAAAGCGTAATTGATGAAAAAGCCAATGAAAAATTTTTCGTTTCAAAGGTAAAAGCTTTATGTCACTGCAGGATGAAACGTCTATGATTAAGTAAACAAGCAAATTTTAATTGACCTACTGTCATAGAGTCTTTTTCCCACTCAGTATTCAGGAAATATGCACTCTTCTACATCGTAACACTTTTCATTCGGTGCATAATTTCGTTAGTCAGCAATAGTTTTCCCGTTATTGAATTATTGTTATCTTACAACCACACAGTACAGGGAGTAGTAAATTTTACATAGAAAAAATTATCTAGCACATCAGCTGAGGTCAGCTGGTGAAGGTGCAACACGCACCCTGAGTTGCGGGCTCTTTTAACACGTTCACCGCAACTGATTCAACTGAAACTCAACATTAAACTCATATTTCAAGACAATAATTATTATCGTAATGATCAAGTTTGAAAACAACAAACATTAACTGGATCATGCCTTCATTTAACTTTAATGAAGTAAGTAAAAAGGAGAGAACTAAAAATCCGGTATAAAACATTTACTCAAATTAAAAATTGCAAGTAAAACAATAAAATTGAACGTTTCGAGCATTCGCTCATCTTCAGTAAAATAAATGCACCTGGAAAAACATGAAATGAATTAGAAAGATGATAAATTGAAATAACTAACCTTAAAAATACCTGTTAACTATTGAAAGCGGAAAAGAATGAAGTTGGTTGTTTCAAATCGGATTATTTCTTATAATGAATAGAGGCTCGCGTGTGCATCAACGCTTGTGTGACTGCGGTGGTAAAACCAGGAATATAATAATAATAATAATAATAATAGAGGCTCTAAAATCCTTAAATCAGAGGAAAGTTTAGGTTTATCAAGAATTTTAAAATTAATGGTGGTAATTGGGCTGCTACAATGCTCTTAATGATACGTAATAGCTGAATGCGAAGGACTAAATAAAATGATCTAAATTTTCCTCTGATTTTAGGATTTTAGAGTCTCTATTCATTTTAAGAAATAAGCCGATTTTAAACAACCAACTTAATTCTTTTCTGTTGTCAATAGTTAACAGGTAGTTTTTAAGGTTAGTTATTTCAATGTATCATCTCTCTAATTCATTTTATGCTTTTTCAGGTGCATCTATTATACGGAAGATGAGCGAGTGCTCGAAACGTTCAATTTTAATGTTTCACTTTCAATTTTTAATTCGAGTAAATATTTTATACGGTATTTTTAGTTCTCTCTTTTTCCTCAAGATCAGGAAGCCTCCCGATAACTCTTTTGCACATAGTAGTTCACGTTTAATGAAGTATTTATGAAAATTGAGGGTCGGTCAGCAGCATTATGAAAATCCCCTCCGTGGCTAACGGCTGCTGAAACTGCAGTCGAAGTGTTAAAATCAAGGTATAAAATAGAACATTGTGCTGCCCGGCCGTAGAAAGAGCAGATCTTGCACCAGCTCTGAGACAGTAATAAGGCACACAAAACGAGGAATCTGCGAAAATGTTTCCTATGTAAAAAGTAATGCGAACTGTTTGGAAATTATGCATTTGAGTATCAAATGAAAATAGCGAGCAAAAATGATGAGGAAAATAATCACACATAATATTAGATGAAATACTTCTTCTAATATTTGAACAAACATTTTTCCTATTCATCAAAACATTTTCTTACACATCACTCTTCCGGTCTCAAAGTGCCATCCGACTGATCCATAAAAAAATCCATAAAATCATTTTTAATAATAATTATGCGAATGTTCAGTGTGCCAATTCATTCGGAGAAAATAATTCCTACTATCTCTGTGGAAAGCTTAGAATGAATGCACAGATAAAATACAATTCCTGAAAATTCTGCAGCGCATTTAGAAAAATTTGAGAAACTATCGAGAGAAGATTACCCGATACACCAAATCTTGATATGACGCAACCTATAATGGATTACAAGCATACATTTCCACACAAGCTCTTAACTCAAAGAAAGCGTTTTTTCCTCGATCCATGTTTCAAATAAATTATCAAGGTCCAAAGACCAAACTGCGCACCTCATACGCAACGAAAGTGACAGGAAATTGACTCGATGATCTAACGAATAATTATTTTCTCGAATGGACACATGAGACTGAAGTTATTGTTAAAGTTTAACGGGATAATGGAAATCTGACAAACATGTGAGACTGAAGTTATTGTTAAAGTTTAACGGGATAATGGAAATCTGATGGACATGTGAGACTGAAGTTATTGTTAAAGCTTAACGGGATAATGGAAATCTGACAAACATGTGAGACTGCAGTTATTGTTAAAGTTTAACGGGATAATGGAAATCTGACAACGTGTGAGACTGAAGTTATTGTTAAAGTTTAACGTGATAATGGAAATCTGACAAACATGTGAGACTGAAGTTATTGTTAAAGTTTAACGGGAAAATGGAAATCTGACAGACATGTGAGACTGCAGTTATTGTTAAAGTTTAACGTGATGAGGGAAATCTGATGGACATGTGAGACTGAAGTTATTGTTAAAGTTTAACCTGATGATGGAAATCTAATAGAAATGTGAGACTGTAGTTATTGTTAAAGTTTAACGTGATAATGGAAATCTGATAGAAATGTGAGACTGATAGACATGAGTGCAAAGTTGAAAAGAAAATAGTTTATAAAAGAGGAGGAAAGTTAAATCCTGTTTGTAGTCTGTGTTTTTAGCGGAGATTTGATTCCATGTTATTGAATGCTACGAAGGTCAGAATTGCAAAAAACTGACAAGTGCGGACGTGAAAGTCTCCAAGGTGGGTTGCAATCCTAGAACATTCATTTTGGAAACATCTTTTGTTTGCAGGATATTCAATATTGAGGCTTTGAAAAAATATTAATGAATGAAATTTACTAAGAAAATATGAAAAGTGATTTCAAGTTTTCGAATGCGACAAATTGGCTAGAATTCAAAATAACAACAGGCGAGCTATTTAGGTTAAAAAACAAGGAAGATTTTTTTTAAGTGTCGGGCCAAAAAATTAGGCTTATATCAATCTAGGTTATAAGTCATGTTAGGCATTTGAAGCTTTAGTACTACCTCTGGGCATATTTCCGTATATTCCTATGAAATTGAAAGGCGTCCACAGTTTATTCTCGAGTGAGTCATTTTTTATTTCAGACAAATTCACAAAACTTATTTAGATACGTTGTTTTAGATCTTCAATGGGCTTATTTTTTTAATAGGGAAAAGTTTATACAAATTTTCAATTTCATTAGCTCACATTTAGCCAAAGGATATTTCTAAATTTCAGCATAAAGTATTAACCGAAAAGTAATTGAACAGGCCAGCAAAATTGCTCACCATAGGAGCATCAATTCTCAGTGCCACACATTGGACCAGTTATCTTACTGCAGAGCATGAAATGATTAAGTAAATAATAAACTCACTGAGTAAATAATTTAGTCGTGCATAAACGTTTAAACACGTTAATTTGCTACCAAAATTATATAATAATTCTAGTTTCGTGATTTTACTGTACGTATACGTTTCTTAAAATTTACTGTTAACAACGCGATACACACATTTACGAACTTTTTCCTTCTTCAAAATCTAAACACATGTTCTGAAGCTGAAATTATTTGCTCTATATTTTTCTCGTTCTAGGGAAATTTTCATTTCACCTAAATTTACTTGCTACCGAAAAGCCGATTTCTTCAATCCCAGGCGCACGACATTTCATTCATAATCATTTATATATCAAATTTTTTTTTAAAGCAAAATTTTATAAAAAATTATTTACTTGAAGGTAAGCTAATTATTGCAAAATATCATGTGATTATACGGTTTTATTTTCTGAAACATTTTTGCACGATCAGTATTTTTAAATGAGTATTTTTTCAGGTTTCTCTATGTCCATGCACCTAGTTTGCGACTATTGTGATGGATTATCATGTCGAAAACTTTTGTAAAAAAAATTTTATTCAGGGACGCCTCGATATGTACATGGACTATTTCAGATCAGAGCAACATACAGGGTAAGTTGAAAATATAGGATAGCTTTAAAGCACTCTCTGTTAAGTTCTTTTCAATATTTTTATTTCTGGGAGGATCAAAACCAAAAAAACGTGAAATTTCGAAATATCAGGTAATTGCAGATTGGCACGACTCATACAGGGAACACATACAAAAATGTCCGTACCTGAACGAGCCATTGAGGAAGCACGACACCTCCGTTCGCTCACGTAAGATTGCCTCCTCATCCGTGCAGAGTAAAATTCTAGAGATGCCCGTTTTTCCAGGCCTAAATGTTTGTCTGCAGAACAGAAGCAGATTTTTTTTTCGCTCTAACGAACGCTGCAAAATTAGAAAATTCTCGAACCTTTCTATTCGTCCCAGAAAAGGTTTTTGCAGGGCATGGCCCCATTATTTTGACGACATTTTTGCCAGAAATGGAGGGCCTTTTAAACCGTGCCGTGAGATTGGTGCGAATGCTGCCTCTCATGAAGGTGTTCAAAACTAGTCATTTCTTCGGAGCTCCTATCACTTCTCATATTTTTAAGCTGAAAGATCGTGTTTGTTACCGATGCAGAACATAGCTTCCAATAGAATTATCAAATGAGTTTTCGGGTGAAAATTGTTACTAAAATTTTCTAGGGATGCCATTCGTAGTAAGATATGACGCTTGGAAAGAGGAAAACAGTTTACTTATTTTGCATTTTAACTAATATGAATTTGGCTACTTTAAATCGTGGGTGTTAATTCCCACTCTACTTGAAAGTCTTCCACTCTGGTTGGTTCAACTTAAAATCGACATTTCTCACGCCACAGGCGAATTTTAAAGAAAAAAAGAAAATGCAAAAGAACTACACTCGATATCCCTGAAAATTAACTTGTATTAAACTCACTGCTCAGCTTTAGGAGTTTTAATATTTGGCCTTCAACTTTTTGTGCTGAGAGTTTTACACACACAAAACATGTGAATTTATAGCCGTTGGTATAAATTCTGTAAAGTCGAAAATAGGTTCATCAGTCCAAACACTAGCAGGGTGAATTTATATCACTGGGGAAACTCCCCCATAATTCACTGCCCTACTGTTAAGAATGAAAGTGGAATTTTTTTTGTCTATGTTTCATAATCGATCGAAATTATACATCGACAGCTAAAGTAGTTGATATTTTTCATATATCAGCCACGATAGTTGAAGCTACTACTCTGATGTACGCGCTGCAAGAAATGTGATGCATATATTATATTTATGGAATCAAGGATGCCACAGAAAACTTGTTGTCTTTCTCTGCTGAAGAACTCGTACAACATAAAAAATGTCATCCGCTAACCTTACACCGCATTAAATTGAAAATCCTGCAACACGAATAAATTAACGATGAAAAATCCCATTGAAAAAGTTATAATGGGTAAAAATTTGCATCTATCGTTTCCATGATTGTTTCTATCATTTTCATGATCGTTACTGTACGTAAAAAATGGAAAAAAGATGAAATCGATGAAAACAAAACTCTTCGACTCCAAAACAAGAATTAAAAGGACTTAAATTTATTTAAAATCTCACGTGAAATTACTTGCTATAAAAAACGAGTTTTGACGTGTCAATTTGCTTGTGTTGAATGGAAAATTTTTTTTAGTATCATAAAAGAGGTCGCAAAACAAATTACGTGACTCTCATTATGTTTGCTTCTCTGGGGAAGCAAGCAGGTAAATTGCATCAAAAAGTAACGTGCCTGGTCTCATGCCTGATACAACACACCCAAGACCTGCGTCAGTCGTAAAGCGTCTTCATGACGACTAAATATGCAACCTTGCTGACGTCCACGAGTGACGAGGATTCAGAAACTGGTAGCCTTAACGTTTAGGAGGCGTTTAGGCGTCGTAAAAAACGCTGTAAAGGTGTCGTAAAGTGGCCGGAAAAAGGCTTGTATCCTCTAAGTGAGATGCGATGGATTCGAGCACTCAAACCGGTGCAGATTACGAGAAAAAGAGCGCGAGAGCCAGCTTCTGAAAGTTTAATCATTTCAAATTTGGAAAAGCAATTCGACGTCGGACGATGGGGAAATCCTTGAATGCACTCACTGTGCGTGCGTTCACACACTATAGGTTAACCGCGGTGTAGTTTGGTTATTGGAGAATGTCACTCCACAGCACTACAGGAGAATGCCATATGCTGGATGGAGTCAAACTGTCGATACACGACATTTTTTAGCGTTCTGAAAGTTGTGATCAGTTTATGCAAACGTTGAAAAGAAATATAAATGCAATAATGCCATTAAATTGCATTCTATTTAAGAAAATAGTACATTAATTTGTTTAAAAATCATTTCCTCTACATCATTTTATTCTTATCTATTCATAATAAAAAATTGAAGTTTACGTTTTTCAATTTACGGTGAAGTTCATTCTGAAAACAATTTCGAAATGAATTTTCCAATACTGAAGGGTGACAGTCCTTAAGAGAATATCGGCATCTTTCCATGTCCACAGATCGTAGCATTTATGGCTCATTTTATTGCTGCTCATATCGCAGTAACACGATTTCCATAGTCACAATCAAGAGGAATTGATGTTTTCTCTTTCACATAATTATTTCCCTGTTGTTGAAATATGAGGAATATTGTAAAATTTTCGAGAATCTATATTATGAGTATAAAAATTATTTTGAACTTACATTTCAGTTATTTTCAAAAAATGACTTATTAAGATATGACTCTGAGGAACGAGTCAGAGCTGTTCAGGAGTTCTGCTGTTATTGTTGCCGCTAGTATCTAAAACAGACTGCTCATTGGGTAAATGTTTTAGCAGCCTTACAAGTGAAATAGGTCGTTCTTAGCAGTTTTCAGATCTAAAGAAAATGCTCGGAAAAATCAACTGAAGCCTTGATGTAATCCAACATTAATCTAATAGTAGTTTATGAGTTTTAACCTCATAAACTTGAAGGCGAAAATGTCGCCGCACTCACACAGCTGATCAATATCTAGGAGCTTCGCACCGACAAGGGTTGAAGGTGGCAAAAGAGCAAAAGCAGGGCAAAAGGGTGCCCTCTTTTCTGAATGACTTTTCTAATAAATAACATGATCTAACCGTAAAATTCTCGTGATTTACACGGAACACTCTAAAACTTAACTCACTACAGTACGTCTATCTGGTCTACATGAACGAAAAATTTGTAACGGTAAAAGTCACTGAGAGTTCCTTCTCGTGTCAGTAATGCGTGCTAAAATGCAGTGTTGGTTGATTTGAAATTGCCCATGCCGAGATATTCTGCCATGTAGGAAAATGTGCGAAATAACACGATGTGGCAGTTACTTCACTGGCGGTAAATTTCCCCCGTGAGTGTTTTTCCAATAGGTTATCTTATTGGAAGGCGCATGTTTTTGATGAATCTAGGTTCCCTTTTAGCTGCCTGTTTCTATTGTTATGAGAATCGCCTGCACAGCCGAACACCAAAACCAAACGAAAACAATACTCAGAAGAGCTTTCGAGAAATTGTTTTTCTGCACCGACGAACTCAAAACTAAACCCACAATGCTGTATGAAAGTTTCTCGCTCATATTTTTTCAAGTTTCTTTTCAAATAAAAAACACCATAACTGAGGAGTTGAACAACAAACTCACACACGCTTACCACTTCCAGAATTTCTTCCGAGACTATGGAAGTGGCGCCAGTAAGTTAGGCCTCAGCGCTGGTGTTTGCAGGAATGTAAATGCATTTTCTGGCCGTGCGCACTGAACTTCAAATTGAGAAGTTGGCTCGAGTTAATAAACTTTTCTTTTTATGAAGCAGTGGCGAATCTGTGGGAACAGCTCGAGCTCAGTTGGGGAAAATCGTTTGATTGGCAGACCGCGTGATGCAGCGACGGCTGCGGCCGAACTTTGCGAAACTTTGGAGCTGTCTGCAGTGCTGCCCGCAGCTCCACTTTGCAGCGCCTCGCTTGCGTGTTGTTGGCATAAACCTTGATTGTAGCGGGAAATGATACATACGTTTAGGAGAGGGTGATAGTCTAGTAAATCTAGTCATCTAAGCAGTTTACTGGTTATTTGAAAATACTTGAGGTTCGAGACTGACAGGTTGTGAATGCAAAGCGAAATTTAGTCATATGAAAGACATAACCTACGAGAGAAGCCACCAGTAAAAGAAAGGAAAATCAACTCTGTGTCATGCGTTTTGCGATGGGTTGAAATTTATGGAATAATATCTTGGACAAATTTGTATACTTTATTAGCGAATGAGTAGCGAGCTCTACCACATTTAAACCTAATTACTACCGGAAACCAAATTAAATAACCTATGTTAGTTGTAACATAGAAAAATGTGTTGTATTTTATAGATTTTTCTTTCTGAAATACAGAAGTTACGACAACATACATTAGTACTAGGTCGTACCACGAGTCCCGTCTATTTCCATGTTGTAACAAGTTTGAGCTCGTATTACAAAAAAACTTATAAATTCTCAATCTAGTCCGCGAAGCAATCAGTCCATTGTGGTCTCTCATGCCCTTTGCAATGGAAAACGTTTGATTTTTAAACATTTTTATCTCCGACCCTTCAATTAACATGGAGCCATCCACCGCACACACAAAACGCACTTTCTGTTTAAGTTTCACAAAGGATGTAATGCAGCAACAGCTGCCAAAAATAATCAAGAAGTGTGTGGTCAGAAGCAGTTACTGAACGGGAGGAAGATGTTTCCCAACTTTCAAAAAGGTAATTACAGCCTCGACTTCAGCTTGCGAGACAGCAAGCCTGTTGTGTTTGATGCAGCATTATTGGAAGAAACGCAACTAATCCGGCTGTATCCATAAAGTAATTGAGCTCTGACATTATTGTGAGTTCAGTGACATTTCAACGTCACTCAAAGTAGCTGGGAAAGAGACCCAAACTTATATGAGTTGTGAGAGTTGTGAACTTGGGAAGTGGGCTCCTTATGACCTCTTCGCTGCCAATCGTCAGCAGCGCGGGAATGCCTCAGCATCACAGCATTTTTTCCAATTTCAAGCACCTTTTATGGAGAGAGTTGCAACCGGAGACGAAAAGTGAATTATGTAGAGCAATGTTACACGTCCACATCAATGGCTAGGTCGATATGCAAGACCAGAATCACAACCAAAAACTGGACTCAATTCAAAAAAGATTTTGTTGTCTGTTAAGTGAGATACGAATCATTTATTCCGAGCTTCTTCAAAATAACCAACAAGCACAGCAGAACTGTACGGTCAGCAGCTGCAAAGACAAAATACTGCTGTAGAAAAGAAGCGCCCAGCTTTGGTAAATCGAAAAGGTGTCATCCTTCAGCAAGACAATGCGCGTCTGTATACGGTACAAATGACTTCGGGCACCATTCAAAATATGAAATGCGAAACATTATTGCATCTGCCCTGTTCTCAAGATTTTCCTTCTTAAGATTTTCATTTCTTTAGGACTCTGGACATTCATTCGTGGGAATAAACTATGAGAGAAAAAAACAAAATTGAAAATGAATTAAGGTCCATCTTTGACTCGAAAAAGAACAAATTTCGATAAACGAGGCATTAAAAAATAGGCAAGCAAGGAAGCAGAAGTTACTACTAACGATTTAGAATATGTTGTTAAATAAATAAATGTTGCTTAATACTCCTATATTTTTACCTCGCTTATCATACTAGTAAAAAACGAATCTGACGTATAGTGCGACCTGACAAAAAAGTTGTCTTTAAAATTGAAAATGACTTTCCAAACGCCAAAGTCATCGTTCAAAAAACTAAAGCCCTCTGACTTTCACAGCAAAATCTCTTTTGCTATTTGCAATTTTTCCTGTTCTTGCGCAAGTAAAAAAAAGACATTAGGATCTAATGTACGGTTTCAATCACGAGCAAAAAATACGCATCAAGTTTTCTGACGAAAATTCAAAAGGAAAAGAGGGTATCATCAGGATTCCAATGAAAGCCGAGGCACAATTTTCACTTTCAGTAACTCCAGCAAAAGTCGGAATTTATGTCACATTTCGGCCAAAGCACGGCCTCGAAATTTTCCTCATATTACCGTTGCTTTGTAGGGAGTTCTTCTAGCGAATATTTACGGAGGAAAGAGCTTCGTGATAAGGAACTCACAAAATGAAAAGAAATACTGGACCAGCGAGAATTCGCAAAAGAGTAGCCATCAAAGGAGCTTCAATTATTCGTTTCCAAACGGAAAAATTTTTTAATAAGTGTGCAAATGTTAGCTGAAAAACAGGAAGCTGCAGAAAATGCTGGCTAAACTGTACAGGTCAATTTGTCATCTTAGGTACTCTTTTGTGTACGAGTTTCACTTTTATTATGAAGCTTCGTGTTCATGTTGGGGCTCAATAAAAAAATACTTATTTTGATATCATAGGAACAAAGTTGATTTTTACTGTCACCGTGAAGTTAATGAAAGAGTTGTGAACTACGAAAGTTATGATGTCAAGAAACATTACATTCTATGGAAAGATTAATGATTTCGATTATTTTAATCGAACTTTGCGTTGGAAAAATTCCTTACCCAACATGAGTCACGGAGAACTTTTGATGTATTTCGGAAATAAAAAAAAAACACGAAAGACAAGATTCCATTTTCCAAATACTAACCTAGCCTTCAAAACAATCGCAGTTTTGAGCGCAGTTGCCATAAACGTCGGTGTCGAGTTACTCGCAAGACTCATCGAAGTAAAAGGATCAACTTCATCGATCTCAATTCCAAAGAGAAGCCGGGACTCATTTGTCTTATTTTTATCGAGGAGATTCAGGAAGTCGACGACGGAAGATCGTCGTCGGGAGCTCTGGACGTTTTTTTTCTCTTTGATATTGACGGATAAGCTTCATGGAAACCTCGCGACATTTTTACGTGAGCTCGATTGTCATGACTTTCAGGTTCAGGTCGAGAAGGGTTTGTTTGAAGCACCGCAGGATATCAAAAAGTCTCACGGATTAAAGAGAAAATGATGTTTGGGAAAAGTGAGCACAATTCGAATTACTGCATGGGAAACGTCTGCTAATTTCGCAGGCTTATTCAATTTCCACTGAGAGTACTTTAATTCCATTTATTGACCTTAATATTTCGTAGTAATGAAGAGTCGACTTTAACATACTACGAACGAAAACCACATGGCGAGTTTAATAAAGAGAGATAGTTTGAATAGTAATATTATGTGAGCGCATTTGTAATTATTGATGAAAGCCAGAAAATAGTATAAAATTTCCAATGCTTTAAGTGTTCTTGAAATATAAGGAATGATGTTCAATTTCAAAATAAGTTGTTCGCTCGATGATATGGTCAACTCAGCTCAGTACTCGTGATCAAGGTTTGATCTATAGAGCGCAGCACCAACTTGAATCCACAGGGAAATTTAGAACTTTAGATCTAATGAGAAAAAATTCAAATTGAACGAAATTCAAAATAAACAACACAACAAATATGCGCTCCCTTCAATTGCCAAGCCGCAAAATTTTCATTTGAATGCACGTGTTCCATTGATTTAAAATACGTGTTCAACTGTAACATAAAATGAAAACATTCGAAAAAGTTACAATACCCGTGACAAATTTATGACCTGAATTGTTTCAGTAAAATTTCTTCATGGGTTGCAAAAAAAAAACGCAAGGAAAATTTATCCTCGCAAGAAAGTCACATTAATTGCAACAGGAGCAGCAAAATAGGACCTGAAACCTAGCCGCTAAATTCCCTCAATTATTTCAAAGCCTAGAGGCTTCCGTGGGGATTGTATTGAGAAACCGACACGAATGCGTAGGAAAGGCTTGCCCTCAAAAAATACCAATCAAAGCCAACCAATGCTTTTATCTAACTCGTAAACAATTCTTCATATCGTATACTCACAGAAGAGGTGTTTTGGGGAATGATTGACTATTGTGAAAACATTTATGTATCTTGCTTGCGGTCATTAATTTCAAGGCAAATAAATCTGACTTTACTCTACAAAGAAAGTTCAATAATATGTCGAGTTGGTGGCAGCTAGCGAGAGAATCACCAGCAAGGTTTTCAGTGCTATTCGGAAATAAAAATTACATACTCTTTAAAATTTTCATTTATTTTCTCCAAGCTTTCAGCTAAACAGTTCCGTCATCATAATGAAGTTTATTATTATTCAGTTCTTATTTATTTTGTAGACAAATATTAAAATTTGACTCGCATGACTTCGCGAGCACTACTAACGCTAGCGAAAGAACACGGCGAGAGTAAGTGACGGCATACTGAAAGATGGGACTGGCGTCTCTACTTTCTGGAACAACTGAAACAATGCACAGGCAAAGTTCTGCAATTTAATCCTTATACCCTCTGCAATACTCAAGTAAATTATGTTGATAACAAATTTTCTTTTCTACATTTTTTCAAAGGTATCGTGCGCAAACCTTATGAGATTACACTTTCCTTCAAACCCTTTTTGTAAGTCACTCAAGATATCTCTTTATTTTAAAGTTCGATAAAAAACATCTGAACTTGAAAAAAATGTAGCTGTCCAGTGTGCACCACTTCAATTGCACTGAGGGTGGCTGTAATGCTCCCTAAGTTGGTGAACATGCAGCGATCATGGGAAACAAGATGTAATTTGCAAGTGTATACTTCAAGCAGTGCGACTCAGTATAACAGCAGGGTTCATTGTAACAGCAGGCATTTATAAAACAATCTGAAGTCAGTCATTTAGAGGTCAAATTACGAGTCCTTTCAATAAAATTGAACTGAAATGAGAGCTTTAGTTCGCTTCTCTTGTTCTGAGGAAAACCCATGCTCAAATTTCAGGATCATTCAGTTTAATGAGAGACGCCAGACACTTAAGATCAAGATCATGTAAAAGAAAAACCTTACGAATAATAAACCAGATATTTTATACAGATTAAAACTAGTAATTTTAGCAAACATTGTGGAGAAAACTCAGAAACAACCAGATAAAGGCCGAAATAAATTAAAATAAGTGCTTGAGTAATATCTTTTCTGAACTATAACAGGTTCACTTTTTTTCAATGCGTGTTTTTCAACATTCCACAGCTCTGTGCATATGAAGGTCTAGAAATCTCATCGTTCCTACGGTGTTTCGCACATAGCATCAAAATTTTTTGAGGTTTTCCAAACGCACACAAGTTTTTCGCTTCAGCCCTAGCGCATTCCTTACTTCATTGAGTAGCATATTTTAATACACTTGTGTGATCGAGGGCTGGCTTACGGCACCGCCACCGCGATGGCACTTTTGTGCTTATGGCGCATAATTCGTGCGGGCAAGTGGAGCCAGTTTTCCCTATAGTTAGCCTCGGTGAGCAAACGCTTAAGTTTGTCGTAAGTATCGCGTGGGAGGCAGACTTACAACGCGCAAGCACGCTATGCCTTAAAATAATGCGCGGGGAGCGTGCAATTCTTAGAAACAATGTTCGTGTACCCCCCACAATTTTAACCAGAAGCTGAAATATTTTTTGAAACATTAGGATCATTCCATGCTAAAGCGTGCACTGACTTGCAAGCGAGTCAATGAGTTTAAGTTAAACTGAAATGTTGGATTTGATTTCAGATTTCGTGTAACTTCTGTTGCTCAGACATTAAACTCCCCTTTTCAAAACTGCATGCGTTTACCCAAGCTGAGAAATTCATTTTCTACAAGTGATCAGTATTTTCACCTTACATCTACTCTGTTTAAAAGGAAATAACCTTGAGAAGCATTATTTATGTGAATTTATCAGCGTCTTGTAATAGGTTTGAAACTATAACAAATGTTTTATAGTCTACATATGCATATTTCCTCGTCTAGCTTGCATGAAATGATCACCGAACATCAACGTATAAAATACGGGTGTTGCAGCAAAATCTAACACTTCGCACCTAACTAACGCTGTTTTCGCTACCCTTTTCTCGACCGAATATGAGCACAGGGCAGCGGTAAAAGCTTCTTTTACCGCTGATTGAATAGTAAACGCTTTTTGAGTCCGGAAGAAGCCCGCTGAAGTGATGGGCTGGATTGGATTCAAGAGGATAATTATCCTGGACATTTGGAGGAAGGACGAAAGACCCACAACGCAGGCCTTACGGTTGGAGCGTGGTCAAGTCCTGGATGGACGAGACCGCCCCCGGACGCCCCTTAGTCTTCCAGCAAGACTGCGCTCCTGCATATAAAGCCAAGATGACCCAGACTTGGCTGCTCAACAAAGTTCCTCGCCCCTTTTCGGCGGATTTATGGACGTCCTCATCACCGGACTGCAACCCTTGGACTATTTCTTCTGTGGCCAAGACCAACAAGCACGCCCACAACACGGTCGACTCTATGAAGGCTATCATCGTGAAGGCGTTTTCCCTCCGACAAGGACATGGTCGCCAAAGCGTGGACTCATTTCACGCCCGTCATGAGATGGTCGTCGCCGTCGGCGGCGGCTTCAATGAAAACTAATGTTGTATGTAACTCTAACTGCTGCTAAATAAAGTGTCAGGTCACGGTATACACAACTTTTAGTTTCATTGCCTATTTCGTTTTCTTTTTATCAGGCGTCGGATTTTGATGCCACACCCTGTACGTTTGGGCCGTAATGGTGCTGACGTTGACGTGGAGTTTTAATAAGCAAATCGGCTGCACTTTTGTTCTTATTTACAAAGACTTGTGCTATCGTATTGAATATATGAGGTCATCCATATATAAAATTCATGAATTTTCGGAATATAAGAGCTAATTTTACAGCTCTATACAAAGGCAAAAATGCAAACGAATAAAGTGATTGAATAGTAAACGCTTACACTAGTAGTTTAAGTCAATTTTGCATAAAAATGCAAAATTTTTAGTCTTTTTGACCATTTTAATGTAGAAATCTTTGAATTTAATCGAAGGAAAGAACTTTAGGTTCATCGAGCGCATGCTCCTACCTGCTCCCACTGGCGCGCGTCAAATGGATGAGAGTGTCAATTTTAGGAAGTTATAGATTGCTGGCAATAGAGTCTACTTTTTAATGCTAGAAGTATTTTTAGCAAATTTAGGTCTAAGATTGTGATTGAGAGCTCAACTCATAGCTTTGAATCTCTAACTGAGGGCATTTTTTACATGTTCTACATCTATAGGTTTCCTATCAGAGCATCATTTCTGAATTTCATGCTCGGAGCAACTCTTCCAAAAAGTACTGCACAGAGAACGCTTCGGTATATCCTACAGATATCGAGACGCAAATGTATTTTGACAACCGTGGCTACTGGTTCATGCGATTGAGATTCTCTTTGATAACTTTATATTCAACCATATGTGCTATATGCGGAATAAAATTTATCTTACGATAGAGATTCGTTTGATTTCATTGAAATAAAGCTGCTGTAGCGACCTCGATCCATTTATCTTGATTGAAAGGATGGTGCGCGTTTTGATGGTGTGACTGTTTTGCTGATGCTTCACTCTGGAGAACTGCAGAATTAAGGGGATGTAACTCTTGTTGTAGCTATTTCTCGGTTCCGCTCTAAGCAAGCGTTCGATGTTTCAATTCAAAGTTGATGAAACCAGAGAGGGATTTTAGTAAACTTATTTCAAAACTTTGGGTACGTGTAGTGTAACTACGCATACATTTCCAAGTTTAATTCCCCGTGAACGAATTTTCTGTGTGTCGTGTTGATGGTAATAAAATCACTTGTTATTTAACGCTATTTTAGGGAATTTAAATACGGATGGCTTTCTGTATTTAGAGACTCAGCCTCAACAGTCGGGTTTATCTTGCTGAGCTCGAGAATTGCGTGTAGTGGAAAGAATCAATGTGACAAACGAACTTAAACACGTTGACCGCGATGGGCTTAGCTGAGGTTAGATTTTCAACTCTGATTTAAATTCAGTTGTCGTACGTAATTTTGAAGACAGCAAACATTAACTGGATCTCGCCTTTATCTCATTTTGGATAAATATTTTTGGATAAATATTTTGGATGAAAAGCGAGTTTGTGACTACTGGCCGGTCAGCAGCATTATGGAAATCTCCTCCGTGACCACCGGCAGAAAATCTCCTCCGTGACCACCGGCAGATCACGTCGCAGTTTAAGTATTGAGAAGCATCGATACTTTCATGTCGAGAGTTGCAATGAGGAGTGAAACCGTCAGCAAGGAACGGGATCGCTCTCATCCAGGCGGAGACTCACTCTTTGATCGAAGAAAATTTACACTCAAGTGAGAAAATCACTTTATAAGTTTGAGTGCAAGTCATCATTGAAAAATAACATTTTTGTGATTTTAACCCAGAATTATAGAGCAATTGCGCGCTTTTGTGCAGTATAACAGTTATTAATGCTGTTGGAAGCATGATATGCTCGTAGTTTATGGGATGACATGAATTGTGAAATAGCTTTCTTTCCAAGATTTATGCTACGGCAATTTAGAGTCAAAAGTTAATTTCACCACTGAGCTGAAATTTTACTCCCATTTGCTCGACACAACAGAAAATCATAAGAAAATGATAAATTAAACAATTTTTTAATATTAAAGTAGCAAGGGCAATAATTATCTCAGTTAGGTTTCTGATCAATGAGATAGCACTTGTGCTTATAATCCCTAATTGTACTGATAACAGCAATGTGATTCTATCATAAAATTTACATGCTGCTTTGCAAATAAGTTTCTTAAGCAGTTATTTCAATTCCCACGAGTAAAAATTTCAACACCGGCACAACCCGCACCAGGCCGCTTCTCAACTAGACAGTTCCAAGGCATTTCCCTCACCGAGTATTTCTCGCGCCCAGCGATCCCTGCATTGAACAACTTCAATACTCAGCAACTCCCTCATTGAAGAATTCCCGCATCTGACAATTCCCACGCCTGTTCCTATGTTTCACTAATTTGACAGTATCGATCATGACTTGCGCTAATGAGATTACATCCCCGTCTCGAAGTAAACTTTCTTAACTGCCAATTAAGGCTCCGTGGTTCCTCGGGAAACTTCGCTAATTTTGCCCGGCGTAGTGTTTCTCGCAAGCGTAAAGTTATCGCAAGTGTCATGTATTTGCTGCAGCCTGCTCTAAAACTGTTGCAAATCCTGCCTAGTTGGCCGTAAATTGGGAGCTGTCAAACAAGGGACAGTCCAAGGTGTTCTCGCAGAAAGGGAAAATGCTATAAATTTGTTCGGGAATTGTGTATCCGCCGAAGTTATGGGCAAAGAAAAGAAGTGTTTTAATGTAAAGCTGAGAAGAAGGTCTACGGAGACATGCTCCAACTTTGAACAAAGCAATCCATGAACACCTTAGCAGCAGCGTTTTAGATTTGGTTTTGTGCATAAAGCAAGATATTTTTGAAGGCATTAGAAATTTGCAAGAACACAGTAAACGACGACTGAAAATACTAATTTTTGTTGAAATTAGAACGTTCATAACCTCGGTCGTGTAATCACACGAGCACACTTTTTCGCACAATTAAAATCAGATTTCCTCATGATCACTCTTATTACAGCTGTGGAAATTACTGCCAACTTTTTGATGATCAAATGGGACCGAACGATCCACAAAGCCATAAAAGTCCTTTTTTTTACAACAGGAGAAATGATTCTTGCCGCCATTAGGCTTCATTCGTATTCCCGACAGACGCCATTCTGTTCTGGTTTTTGTTGCCTTAGTGTGGATGATTAATGCAACGCCAGTCAAAACATGGTGCTTTAAGTCACTGTGTTCTTATTTTCGCGTGCTTTTTTCCCTTGATCTGTGGAGATAAGCGAAAATGTGAGGCCGTTCTTTTTTTGTGATGAGGTTCCCGAGGAAGAGGCTCTAACTTTTGATCTTGTCGTTGTTCTTCTCTCAAATGCAACGACTTCCGAGTTTCTCTCTTAGCGTGTCGCAATGGTTCCATGTAGGCATGAGGCGGGAAGAAATTTGGACAAATGCCTTGCGCATTCATGGAAGAGGCCAAACAATCGTACTAAGTGATACCAAGAAACAAACACAATGGTAAAATTTTTGTTTCGTAAGTGAACAATGTTATAATTCTGTTTGGTTTTAAACTATGAAGGGTAGATATTGTAACAAATCTTTTTTGTAATCCATGCCTGATGTACACATTTTGTCCCATTTTCAGTCATTGATCCAATACAACGAAGTTTTATTTCTTTCACGTCATCATGTAAGCGAATGCATTCGGCAAATCGTTCCCTACCATGCATTGAAGAACAACAGGTCTGCAAAGCCAAAATAAATTTTCTGATGAAGAGTTACGGAGGAATTACAAATTTTTTGACGCAGACCTCGAATCAGAATTTTTATAATTATTTTTTTTTAAGTTTAAAACTCCCTAGCCACATCAATAAATATTGCCCTATCAGTTTTCTATTGAAATATAGGAACCTTGAATACATTATCTTTTAAGGGTAAAAACTACTGAACACGTTCCTTTTGTTTAAAAATGGTTACATCAAATCTGGAATGTTTTGAAACCAGTACTTTCTTGACTGTAATATTAAGATTTGATTTTCTTTTTTGGCAAGTCAGAATGTGATGAAGCACACTACATTGATTGTCATTGAATGGGTTACAAAAATTTTAATTTCAGTACTATCGTTTTTCGTATTCACTTTTTCAAATACCATTCCTATCATAAATTTTTTACAAACCGGTAGTTTTTTAACCTCAATATTAGGATCTGATTTTCATTTTCAGGTTAGTCATTATGCTTTGAAGCTCCACTGCATTAATTCCTATTGAATGGGTAAAAAAATCTCAGTTTCAGCACCATCATTCTTCAAACTCACTTTTTAAAAGTCCACTCTTAGTTTTTCAGAATTTGAGCCTCTGAAGCCCAGTCATTTGAGGAACGTTTGAGCATTGTCCTTTGTTAATTGAGTTGGAATTGGCAGGTAAATTTACATTTCTTAATGTGAGTCCTAATTAGACATTGACTGCCTTACGTTGTTCGTTAATTAAGAGCTGGCCATCGAAGAGCTCGTTCTTCGAGTGCTGGGCTCCCCAAACTCCTTTTACCTTTTTGCATTAATTTTGAATGCATTACCTTTGCTCCACAGAATGGTGTTCTCTAGAGTGAAAAGTGCACAAGAAACAGATCAAAATCCAAATTTGAATTGAATGAGGTCTATGTTTATATTTTGTTTCAAATTAAATCGATTTTTTCTTCACCAACAATTTCAATGAACAATTTCGAAAAATTAGCTGAACATCACGCAACTTCATCTTCAGTTTCAAGATAGTTGTTACGTTTGATTTTCTACTTTTGCGATCCACTAAAGTCCTGTTGTACAAAATGTCTAACCAAGTTTTGTATGTTCTTCTTGACCTATTACAATGTTGCTAAAAATAGTAAGTTTAATTATGAATGAAATAAATTCACTTAAATCACATTTCTCGATGCTGTGCAACTCTTCTTGGAGCACTGTTTTACATTATTTGTTCTGTACGTGGAACACAAATTTTTGTACAAGTTTTGCTTACACTGAGCAAACATGCTCATTTTTCAGCTGCTAATTTATGATTCACTTGACATTAATGAACGGTGAAGCGATGAATTTGTGGCAAGTTATTTCTTCCGGGCATTTTATGCGCAAACTTTCGAGAATAATGGATACAGCTTACATGCAATAATATTGTGTCAAAAGTACGCAATAACCTAGTTTTTATGTCTGGTAGAGCTGCGTTAACGAACAAAACACCTTCAAATTTTTGCTGTCTATAATTCTCGAGGCAATCTAAAGAGAAAAACGTCGCACTCGAGCTATAAATTAATTATTACAGTGTATTGCGCATTACTGCTGGGTATATAAATAAGGCAATAAAAAATTGGTAAGAGAAGTTGCTCTAAGCTATACAAAGTATTAGGTTGGGACAAAAGTAATGTCTAGTTTAAAGACCTTGGGTAAAAATGAATAAGTCAATCACTAAGGAAATATTTATTTATCAAAATACTATACATCGCTTTCGATGGCCTCAGTCATCTTTCGACAAGCTTGTAATTGCCTCGCTAGTAAAATTCTGTAGATTTGAAATCGAAATACCAAACAATTATTTTCCAATCTCCTTTTGTCTAAGTCCAGTAAAATGGTTCTGGAGTTCACGGAATGAATGAAAATCAGAAGCAGGTCGTATGGGCCACGTCTAACTGTCTTGCAGCTTCTCCAGTGGCAAAGGTTGGATTCTCAGACATAAGAACATCTAACTGATAGGTATCGAGTGTTCTTGGACGACCTTTCTTTTGCTCATCTTTTACAAACGAGAAAGTCATCTTTTGCAACTTCTTTCATGCATTACACTATCCCTTAAAGTGTTCTGGATGGATTTTGCTGCCCCACCTGCGTTGACTTCTTTACACCCGTGCAGTAGAATATTGCTTATATGATCTTAGGATGAGGCAAACATGGCTGCCAATATTTATGAAATACGTGAACGCAACATTAATAATCTGAAAGAAAATCGTTCGGCGAAGTTAAAGAAAATCATTAAACTTATAACAGAATGTAGATAATTTAAAATTCTACTATTAAAACAACCGTTCTAAATATCAGACATTACTTTTTGCACTAACTTGAAACCTAGGTTTCCTTCCTATGATACAAAGAGAATCAAAAATTTGATTCCAATTATGTCCAAAAAATGCCGAATAAAAACTAAATGAAATCAATCACATGCGCTGCAATTTCCCTTATTGTCTAAATTTTCCTTTTCTAAAATAAATTCAGTTGAAACCACAGGGTTCTCTTCATTTTTTTAAGATGATCAAAGGCGATGACATGGGAAGCATGGCTTTTAAAGGCAATTTTCAAAAATTTGTTCACGCTCCTGGAAAATAAATTCGAAACTGAAATACAAGATTGAAAGTTTAACGATTCTTTGATGTACTCTGACTTATTATAATTAAACTAAAAAAATTTAAGACTGTGAACTTATACTCGAATACCAAACAAAATAGTATACCTATTTGATGCCAAAACATTAAGAACAAAAAATGAAAATCTTGCAAAATATGCGCAGAAAACTGGACAGTCCATTTAAAGTTTGTTTACTGCTTTACAGATTGACTTACGGATGAAAATTTGAGTGAACTAATATGTATATTGAACGAAGAAAAAATCTGGTATGATTCGTTCCCACTGTTTCTTGAGCTGCTTCTTGTTAAGGAATTAATTTAAAAATAAGGTATTCATCTTCAAATAGTGCAACACATGAGTATATTTTCCTAGAGCTGCTTTCAATTTGCACCTGTAAATCATTTGATTTTAAAGCCCGTAGTTGGTCAACCACCATAAAGGTTCAGGTTTTACGCAATGTATTTTCGTAGGCTTATATTTCGTTGGAATAATCGAGCAATGATTTCAACGGAACAACCTCTTCTGTTCTTTTGGCTCACGTGCATTTCATGGTTGCGCGACATTATGAAATGGACCCTCTTTCTTTCACTGCACCAGCATTGCTGGCAGTAAATATGCATAATCCTAGTCATTAGCATTCATGTGTACGTGTGCAGCCCTTTGCTTTGGATTTTATGTAGCGTGAACAATTTTGCTGCATGACCTGCCCCGACGATTCTCCAACGGCCTTTCTTTTCTGAATAACCGATAGTAAAATCAAGCACTTTGGCATTAGCGTCCAAGGCAAAACGTCAAGTTGCGTTTCTTCGGTGTCTGAGATTACTCGGGACAACGTCACATTTGTAATGATTGTAGGCATTACAGTGTTCTTTACGATTCGTTAGGCTCGCTCTTTATATGCGGGCATCGCTGGACACTGCGGCATTACTTCGAAGTCCGTCCTGTGTCCTGGCGCAAATACAGGGAGCTTAACTCTCGCCCTGGGTGCTGGTTTGAATGCCTGCATCATAACTCTCGGAACGGTTTGGATAAATTTGTTGCAACGTACTTGGTCGAGGGCACGATTAGGGTGGTATCTAAAAAGTTGTGCACTTTATTTTGCATAGAAAACAGAACTCTTGAAGTAGCTAATAATTTTCGCTCTATGCATCGCATCTCTTCATTATGAAGTCCAAGACTTCTGTTTAAGCCCCATACCAAAAAGTAATTTATTGGATGATTTTCGACATCAATATAAGTGTAAAAATGACGGTGGAATACGTGAATGATTGAGGAATAAAGCTGAAGCCCAAAGACTAAATTTAATTAGAGCTGTACAAGTTCAGGCTTGTTGCTAAACTAGTAATCTATTAAAAAGGAAAATTGCACACGAACCAAGTTTCGTTTTGTTTAATGAAGAAGTCAGTGAAAACAGCAATTACGATGAAGTTGAATATAATAAATTTATTCACATCGGAGAACTATTCACATCGGATAACTAGCTCATGAATCGTGCGATTCCGAGTCAAATATTTTCTACCAGCGAGCGTTAAAAAAAAAACGGACGAAAATCAAAATGTCCCGAAAATTCCCAAAGATTGCAATGCATGGATGACAATGCTTTAAAAAATATTTGCAAAACGCTGTTACTTAATGCAAATCAGCAGGGAGAATCTGGAAAATTATTGCAAAATTTCTGCAACATGTGTTGGAAATTTATAGCATCCAGCTGTTTAATGCCTAATTTTAATTCATAAATTTGCTACTAGTTAGATTTGTACCTTTCATGATTTGTTTTTCAACACAATTTCATTTCTGCGATACTCCAGTGGTGAGACCATTCTCCTACCTTCCTACTATGTTTTAGAAACTGAACTTTAGCCTAAACGCCCACAAATCAGAAACTTTTACTTCAACATAACAGCATCACAGAAAATTTATAAGCGAAGAAAATGAATAAGATTATACAGTTTATTCAAAAAAGAAAAGAACAAAAGATCGAAAAAATTTCGGAGACCAGGTCCATCAACAGTTCTGTAGAAGCAAAAAGTATTATAAATCTAACGTAGGCGTGGAAACACGATCGAAAATAAATTCCAGAATATACAAAAAAAGAGGACTGTGCATTAACTATCTGAAGGGGATTCGAGCTAAGCATATTGTTTAAAATTAGTTTTCCTTTTAACTTATTATTTTCAAATTTTCAGTGAATTTGCGATTTAAGCCACGTGAACATTTGTTTAGTATCACAGAATACAGTTTTCACTACTAGAGGCCGATTAAATTTGAATGTCATCGTGAATAGAGTCGAGTACATTGGAGTTCATTATTTTTTCTTTTAATGAGTAAGTTAGTAAACATTCATTCCTTTGGTAAAAATTTCATAATTCCAAACTGGATTTTTTGTAAATTGAAATACCTTCCTTGCAAATTCAAACTTCATCCGAAAATGTTATGGTTAGAGGTCGTGAAAAAATTTGTGTAATTTCTCAAGCATTGCGTCAAGTCACGAGGAATGTGATACTTTTCGAACAAAAAATTTATTCAAAGAGAAAAAATTTTTAATTATTCTGAAAATTTCTAAAAATGTAAATGCTATTTTTAGTTGTTGTTGTGAACCATAAATTTGAGTTCCTCAAGTCTTACTTCTGTTCTAACGGTTTTCCAGTCGTGGTCTTTTATAAATCTGTTAATACTTTTCTTTCTAATGATTATGAATAGAAGTGCCAAAATACACCAAGTCAAGATACACCAAGTACCAAGATAAAAGTCCTAAGATCTTTCTAATGTCTACAGCCCTTGAGAGCCTGAACAGATTTCATCTATTATGTATTGCGTACTACCATATTTTGGCTATCAGTCCAAAAAATTAAAAACTGAACTATCTAATATGCTTGGCCGATCAATTCCTACAACTTGTTTCCGCAAAATTTTATTGAATAAATTCACTATTGGATCCCTTTTTCGCTTTAAAGATGACCTACCCAAGGGCTTGCGATCTTCTCTCATTTATGAATTTAGTCGTGCTCATTGCGCATCGCGGTACGTGGGATTAACCCACCGAGCACTATTTATGAGACTCGCAGAGCATGCCGGTAGAAGCCATCGTACGGGACGCCCGTTGGGAGCACCTTCCCATTCCAAAATAAGGCAGCATTGTATAGGTCCCTGTGAACAAATTATCAGTAACGCCCAGTTTAAAATTGTAGACTATGCTTCAAATTCTGGTGAGCTGCGCATGTTAGAGTCACTGTATATACTCAAATCGAAACCGGCCCTGAATGATATGCAAAGTGCTTACCCCTTAAAAATTATAGGGACCTAGTAGTGCAGCAATATACGCATTCGTTTCAATTTTTACTAGTCTCTGGAAGAAATGAATTTTTACTTTTCTTCTTCTAACCTCCTCTTTTCTGTTTCTTTGTTTTCCTCTTTTTTCCCCTCTCTTTCTTTCTCTCTCGCTCATTCCCCTCTTCCTCTCCCTTTGATAAGATTTAATTTTAGCTTGTTAATTTTCCTTATGACCGTTCCGCATTTTAGTTGTACTCCTATAGGCTTTTCCCCCGTTTTAACTCGCGTGTACGATGCAGAAGAGTGAAATTTTGATTGTAAGATTCATCCGTTTTTTAAGTCATGTCATTGTTTTATTTAGGCACCAATTTTGAATACTTAAAAAACAATTTTGTTTATTTTTCGTATTTTTTATTCAACGCATGTATTTTTGTTGTTACAGAGTGTGACTGATGATGAGCTGAGGCTTGAAACGTTTTATTAAAATGATTTTAAAATTCATCTTTGCAATTATCTTCATAATTTTCTTATTGCTCTCATGAAATTTTGTGCTCAATTAGAGCAAGAAATTGCTGCGATTTCCGATGCAAGTTTGCCAGTCACGGTAACGATGTATTATTGTAATTGAAACATGAAATGAATGTGCTTCCTTAAACCCTTAAACACGCCTAAAAGATAAATCCAAATGTGAACCATATTTTGATACTCTTTCCTAACTGAATTTGCTTCAATCATAAACTAGCGTTTTCACTACTTTCTCAATATTCCAGTAAAAAAAATGAGCCTTGAATAAAGCAACATTTAATCCGTAAATAATTTACTTCAGTCAATTATGCCAGTGGCCAAAGAAACATCAGAACGATTCTAAATCACGTTTCTGAAGTTGAAATAAGGGCTTACTTTCAGCGGCGAAAACTTAGAGCTTATGAATTCAAACTACAGCGAATCTAAAATATGATTTCAGGCGTATTCAATGGACAGTATTCACAGTATTGCTCATTGGCATTATTAACTCTGCAATACGAAGGTTATAGCAAAGAAGACCTTTAAAATCATTTTAATGAAACGTTTCAAGCCTCAGCTCATCATCAGTCATATCTGCAAGTACAAAATATACATGCATTGAATAAAAACACGACAAA
>JACJUY010001981.1:51158-95825 GCA_014220935.1 Platorchestia sp. MABIK
ATGTATATTTTGTACTTGCAGATATGACTGATGATGAGCTGAGGCTTGAAACGTTTCATTAAAATGATTTTAAAGGTCTTCTTTGCTATAACCTTCGTAGTTAAACTGCTCAGCAGAAAAGATATTCCTAAATCTGCATTCTTATTGGTTTGCATCGTAATTTTTGACTAATTAAAAAAATTGACAACGATATTGAACAATTTAGGAATAATGATGCACCCAATTTACTGAAGGTTCTTCTTTCTTTAAATTTTTCTCCGATTCTGTCTATTGGTCTAGTTATCATCGAAGGATGAAAAATTGATTTTGGATGACTCAATGTTCGACTCACTCAAGTAACTGAATAGTCAACAACATTTTATTTGATCGATCCGAAATATAATAGTACACAGTTGTTGCATGCTTGGTTATTCCGTCTCTCAGTGACGCTGTTAAGGAATTACATAGGTGGAAAATTGAGGAGGAATGTGCTTAATGACTGTATCTGTGATACCACCTGATTACAAGATTAATATGCTTTATCAAAGCACTACTGTACACGGCTCGTCAAAAAAGGGAATAAATATTTTCCCTGAAAAATTTTCCAGATGCGGATGACAAACAAGTATATCCATCCTAATAATATCTGCGATGAAAATATTCTTGAACTTGTGTACTGGTGAAACTAGTATCACAGATACGATTTTTAAGAATCGCGTGACATAGAGACGGAAGATGCGGATACCAAACACATGTATAAGTAAATAAACACATCAAAGGTATTATCAGGTGAGATTACCGAATCCCATCATTATCGGCAGGCCGTGATCATTAGTAACCATATAGTACAAGATGTTCACTTCAGATCATGGACAACCTGATTATCGATGTACTCAAGTACTTTTACTGCCTGTAAAAATCTGCGCTAAGGCGACAGAGTTGGGGTACTCATTGTTATGAAGAAATTCATATCTTCATTCCTCATCGAGGTTTGAATTTTTGGAAATTGTAAACGAGCTTTAATTGTATTACATGATTGCAACTTGAACTGGGATGGAACATGGTCCATTATTCTGAGAAAACACTTTTTACTCTGTATTATTGTGCTCTTGCTTTCACTTGTTGATGATGTTTGATTTTACGGAAATGTAACAAGGACTGGTTCCTTACTAGTACACGCATTTGTTTATATTTATCAGCGATGCTGACCTCGTACCTGACCCAAAAGAATTGACTAATAACAGAATGCTTTGGGAGCAAAAATACAACGTTTGCTTTGATTTACGTATACAAGTTCACCCGTTGTTTTCCAGCATCACATGAAATTAAGAGCTTTGAATTGACAGGAGCACAGAACTTCATGTTTCCACGCATCAAACACAGACATTTATCCGTTAATTCAAAAGTATCCATTCGACTCGTGCCTAATTATTTTATATTATAATTTCTCGCGAAATTCTGCGATCTTCATGAATTGAAGCGTTAATTAAACGATGAAAAAACGAAAGCCTTATCATATCGTGTCTGTAATGCGTGTGCATTGAAGGGACAAAGTTCACAATGCAGCCTCAAAAGAGCTTATCGCGTGACCGAGCTGTGTTCAGACAGAGCAAAGGTTCCACACAGCGAGACACTAAACCAATTATACCAGCTAATGCCACGACACAATCGCTGTAGCGCATGAATCCAGTCCTAAATATGCAGAAAAGGGGAAGCTTTTTTAAACAAAATATCTTTTTACGTATGAATCAGAGGTGAACAGAAATCTTCTTCTACAGTTAAATACATTTTTTGTTATTGGCCTCTAATATTAAATGATTCCAGAAAGATTTGTGATTGAAAAGATTTTTATTTTGCGAATTTTTGTTCGATTCAGCGTGAAAATTTTGGGCCCAATGACTAAGTCATGAGAAGAGCGGGTACTCAGTAGACAGATTAACAAATGGAATTAAAGGAAAAAAGTAACCATTATTCACACTAGAATTGAATTAATTTGGCAAGTAATTCATTTATCAGGAAATCATTTCTCATCTAACAGAATAGAGAGTTTTACGGAGTTGTACCGTGAAGAAATGCAATTTTCATTTGTGAAATGACCTGAAGCACTTGAACTAAGAACCTCCAAAATCTTTCTAGAATGTAATCATCATTTTTAAATGTGTGAAATCTGTGTAAATTTCCCGTCAACGTTTCACAATTGTAATTGCGTCAATTATCCTCTCGTTATGCTTGAAACAACGTAAAAAGAAAATTAGCTGATGCATCATTTTACTGAACATTTTTCAGCTACGAAATAGCTGGTCAGTCGGAAATCTTTCCAATATATTTATATGAAGCATGATGAATAAGTCCCGTCAAAATTCAGCTGCTGGTGATGCGGCAAAAATACTTCAAATCAATTTGTGGTGAATTTATCGATGGAGTTTCATTTGAAAAAAAATTGATTTTCGGAATGGTAAAGTATCCTCAGGATTACGGATGAGTGCATTCTTACTAAGAACACAGAGGTGGGGTAAATTGTTATGTTCAAACGGGAGTTTGAAAAATATTATGATGCAGCGAATGAAGGCTTGTGAATTAATTATTAAAGAATTATATAAATGATTACGAAGCGAATGGAGACTTGTGAATGAATTATTTAAAAATCATCACAAATAATTATTATTAGCCGAATGAAGGCTTGTGAGTAAATTAATAACAACTTATTCAAGTTACTACTAAGCGAATGGACACTTGTAGATAAGTTCGTTTTGAAAATTTTAAATAAAATCCTTAATTGTATCTCAAATTATCACTGATTAAAGTAGTTACCAGATTTTATGACTCTCTGCCATATTTTTCGAAATTGTGGGTTTTTTGTAAATGACTACGTATTAGTAGACATATCTTCAAGAAATTACCATGATTTTTCCCAAATATGTAGAATAAGAGTAAACCAATAAGAGTAACATTTTGCAGTGGCTGAAGTAAAACTCGGTCTGGTAGCAATTTTTAAATACCAGTCTGATGAGAACTACTCTATGCCTGTAGAAAATTTCCGATTGATTAGCCACTATACCTAAATCAGTTTCCATGAATTTAAAATTAGGTTAAATTTCAATTTTTTTGAGAATATAAAGATTTAAATTCCTACCGAAACTGAGGTTCATAATACTAAGATAAGAAGCGTTCCCTTTAAAGACATCTAAACTTCAACATAATGCCTGAAATGAGCTAACACCAGACACAAAACTAAAAAATCGGTTTTTAAACACATATTCTGGGTAAAATCTGAAAAAAACTTTCCAATAAAGACAAACAGTCAATTGCAAAAAGAAAGTATGTAGAATGAGAACTTAGAAAAAATACTGCAAACGTCAAAACAATAGAAGCAACTTCCAGTGTTACAGAACACCGAGGAACATTTCTACTACTCGATTGAAATAATTACTAGAGTTAAGGGGGAGTGGTAGACTTAACTGCAGTACGCAGTCTAACTCAGCGTCTGCGGGAGCATCTCAAGGGAAATTACGCTGGAATGCACAGGCTGGCTGAGAATGAGCACAGATCCTGGAAGACGATCTAAGAAACGCAATTCCCATGTTCAGTTTCGACTCGATAAGCTTGGTAGTTGAAGGACCTCCATTTCGCGTGTGTGTCTAATTCAAAATGAAATCAGCGTCGCCTTAACTGCACCATTCAAATTAGACCTCCTATGGGACCTCCTTTGTATTGGGATCTGCTTGTTTATTGAGGACCTCCTTTTCGCGTGTGTGTCTAATTCAAAATGAAACCAGCGTCGCCTTAACTGAAACACTCAAATTAGTTGTATTGAGACCTCCGTTTTTATTTCGGACCTCCTTTTCGCGTGGTCAGATTCAAAATGAAATCAGCGACGCCTAAACTGCACCATTCAACGTAGAACGCGTAACTACGGATATGTTTACATGGAGCTCGTGAGGTTTTCTTCTAAGGACAAGAGAATTTATTTGCAATTTTGAGAGAGGACTTGCTATTACAGATGCTTAGTCATAAATAAATGCAAATCATCTTTCACTATAGTCAAAGTACATTCATAAGCGAATGACTTGGTACATAGATTAATTTTCTGTGAACAAATTAACTCCTCTGAACAAAGTATTGGCCTCACAAATAATAAAATGTAAACTGCACCCAAAGAATAACACAAAATAAACGATCATTAAAAACACGTACAAGTACGCATGTTCGTGTCTGAGACAAAAAAGCAAAACCAAATTTCCGACACAATAGAACAAAAAATAATTCAAAGCAATGGACGGTCTTTATTTTCTTAAACTATAGCCTTGCGCTAGAACAGAGACATGACCAACTTACATGCGTTTTAAAAACTTATAATCTTTCTCCAGTAATTCTAGAAGAACAAATGCCACTAATTCTAGTAGAATTCAAGGCACGTTCTGCCTTGCGACCTAACTGCTCGCTTCTGGCCTTTGGAATCCCCATTAATTCTTCTCGGGAATGGCTGAGATTAACGAGTAAAAATCCGACTTTCAATAGTAATTCATTTGAAGGAAGGCCGCTTCACAAGATTCATGGAGGAAGTCGGCAGAAATAATCACATTGTGCCTCATCGGTGGGGCTACCCGCCCTGTGCTCTAACTTTGAACTTTGCTGCAGCATCTTCTTCGTTGGATTAGGGTTGCAGTCGAGTAAATATGATACTGGTGTCGATTTATTGCTGGTAGAGCGATGCACGGACTGAAAAGAGCAATACATTTTTATTGATTTTGGGAACAGCAGTAAATTGAGGGAAAATGCTCAGTTTATAGTTTGTAGGAAAATATTATATATTGCGAAATTTTCTGGATTTTTCAATAAAATTATATTATTTCAAATATAAATTTATCGTACTTTGTTGATACGAAAGAATTTGTATTTTTTTATCATTAAACGATGTCTTTGTAATAATAATATCTTCATAAACTGCTCGTTGAAAAAATTCTGTACTTCTATTTACTTCTGTATTTAATATCAATTCATGAGTAAAAATTAAAATTACACGTTCGAAAGCAAAACAAGATATTTTCAAGTTTGAAGAAACGTCTGAATTACCATATGCACAACGTCAGACCCAAAAACAAAAGCAAAAATTCTGTCATTTGAACAAGTTCAACTGTTATACATAAACAAAGTCAAAAAACATCAACGTACGCAAAATTAAGCTGTATATCGCTTAAAGTTAATTTCTTTTTCAAAATTCGAATTTCACCAGCGACGAGCTGTAATTTCTGATGAGAGCAGCCGGCATCATTGCAAAAGCCATCGGCATTACTGTATGTATTGGTGGCACAAATCCTTTGCTTTATTAACGCGCCAGCTCAATTTGCTGAAGACTTTTAAGGCACTGTATTCGAATTTCAAACATAAATTTTTCCGTTGGAATAGAAGTGCGCTCGCTAATTAAGACCGAACCTAACCAGGCAACTACGGGAGAAATGAAGAGGAAGCGCCAGCCTCAATTAGAAAATAACCATAAGCTGGCCTTATTTTCTTCCGTCCTACCGTTGGAGTAGACTTTTTTGTCCACGAAAGGATTAATACTTTTCATATCGACGGCAAATTTACCCTACTTTCAAAATGAAATCACCTTTGAAAGTGAAAATGTCCCGACAAACGAGAATATTCCTCTCTTGCCAGGTCTTTTGAGCTCCTTGGCGAGAGAAAAACCAAGTTTAATTCTCGCTTGATTAAATAAATACTTGACGTAAATGAAATATTCTAATTCTGCCACGGACAAGCTCTCACAACACGAACGATGGCATGAACCGGCAGAGCAATCATTTCAACCAGTAACTGGCTGCAAACAGACTTCTATAATATATTTCATTGCACTTTCTTCTGAACTCATAGATGAATCCAATTGAATAAAATCTTAGCATGAGAACTAAAATGGGCAACAAGGGGCATTCAATAACCTTCAGATGAACTCCATGACGCTGTTTCTGGTCAGTGGAAAGAAAGAGCATTGTGAAATAGAAAAACAGTATCAATTTCTAAAGGTTTTTATGAGTATCATTTTTTTGTCTTTATAAATGCTCTAATCTAAAATACTAGACGCTTCAAAATACTCAATGCACACTATGAACGGTGGTTAAAAATACATTTTTCGGTCTACGAGGTTATATTTTTTTGGGAAAAATCAATCCGGAATTGAACTAGACAAATAAGAAAACTTTTTGTTCAAATGAAAGTTTCTAAGGGTGGATTAAAGCTTCAAACTCGAGGTCTTCAGAATCGATACATATCTCGCCACAAGCCACAACTAATTTTGTACTTCGCTCCCAGGTGTCCAATAACGTATGATATTAGTGTGAATGATTTACGAACCGGCAAGTAGCGGCAGAGACGTGCGAGATATGACGTAGACTGGCAGGTTAGAGGCGCAATGCTCTCTTTCCTGGTTCTAACGAATGGAACGGCGTTATGCGCCAGCATCAAGTGAAACTTTACTCCCAATTGCAACTATGCCGCCACACGCCGATCGCAGAAATGATATGCACTTTGTATATAGAAATGATGATCTGGGGGGAATATCGAATACAACGATGAAACGCCTCTGTAGCGTCTTCGGTGGTGAAACGTCGTATATAATGATCCAGATATCCAATGGGTTTTCTGCGCCAAACAATATGGCACAATACGGTGTCTTTCTCCAATGGGATTTCTTTCATACTCACGTCTCTACTGAGTCTGGACCGCAGCAACATAAACCAACTTCCAGTACTACTTGATAACCTGTTTCCAGTACCACTTAATAACCTGTTTTTCCAGTACTACTTAATAACCTGTATCCAGTACTTCTTAATAACCTGTTTTAACTACTTAATTACCTGTTTTTGCTTTTCAAGGCTCAAACTTATCTCTTATTTTCTGCAGCTCGATCAACGATCCTGTCACCTGTTGAGGAAACATTACATCAAATTTGTTTGGAAATTCAACCGTGTAGATGATGAGGTATGCCTATATTGTCATGGTCAGGGGCGTCTACATTTTATTTGAAGCATCCATAATTTCCACTGGACACGTTAGTGCTAAGAACGAAATCAATTGTGACTCGTATTTGAAAATGTTAAGATATTGAAGGCCACCAGTTTGAACATTTGATCTGATCTTTAGAACTTTTAGTTACACTGAAAAGTTGACTTGTTTGCAAACTATGATATTTAGCTTATTTTTCCAAAAAAAATCTAACCTTTTAGGTTGTAAACTATTTTTTTATGATAATTCAGACTTTATGCACATTTTTTAAGTGCTCTGTAATTTGACGAAAAATTTTATTATTTATACACAAAAGTATTTCTACGTAAGTCTCAATATCAGTTTCAGCACGCTGTCTATCACATAATTTACAACATAGGATTCAATCTCAAACATTGAAAGAGCACGATCGATATTCAAATGTCGTGTTTTTCAAAGTGAAATACCACCGAGTTCAGGTCTCATTTTTAAAAACTTAAACTGTTCTTGGAGTTCAAAAACCGTTTGACGACGACTGATGGGGCTGGACCTTTGGGAATTGTTACGAAGCGTCCATCAGGAGCTGCGTCAATGTTCCTTTCCAAGGCTCATCATTTCAGTACGGCGAGAGATTACTACATTGGTAATTTTTGGGTTGAGATCTATACGTGATAGGTCTTTTTTTGAGGATGTGTTTCCTTTTTGGGCGAGCTTTTAAAACAAAAGATATTTATAGCAAAGGCTCCACCGAAAGAGAAAATGACAAAGATAAAAATTTTCCAAGTCTTATGTGTCGTTGTCACCCAAACAAATGTCACCCAAGTAAGTTGTTGCTGAATCTGCCTTATATTCAGCAGTGTGCTCGCACACTCACCTTTTCAGTGAAATTTCACTGCAGAGACACTGCTTGCAGCACAGAAAAGACCGAACATGCTGACAGGATAAATGAGTTTTGCTGTCCAACAAAAAGTTGCAGTTGGAATAATTCATAAGGTAATGCGCAAAAGTCATCATAATCTTACTTATGTTTTGAGAAATACATACATTTATCAAGGAGTGATTATGACCTCATTCAATTACCGAAACATTTTGCTTTATTACTACTATGATAACAAGCCCTTGTTTACAATTGGATAATATTTCGTCACAAACACTTAAACATACTGGATTAAAAGTAATTATGCAATCGCAGTATAGTAACTTTTCTATATAAAAAATGTTTACATCTTTAATTAAAGCGTCAATTTTGAAATCATGCATACCATAACATTTTTACAGAAGAAAATTGAGCCCGCTACAGGGTTTGTAAATTTACGCAGGGTTAGAATCCGTAACCCTGCTCTTCATCTCAGCTACAACTCAGCTGAGGACACCGCACGCACACTACGCATGACGTATATTCCCCTACCAGAACTCATAGTTGGGTCTGAGCAGCGCCATATTGTGTGGACGTCTTAAACTTGCGCATGAATATACATTCGAGTTGTGAGATTGTTCATTTGAATTTAGGGGTCACGAGATTGTTAAGCAGAAGCCGGAACTAAATTGGCCACACAAGCCCCAAACTCTGTAGTCAGAACTGCACCAGCAGAATACGAGGCTGTAAGTAAGTTCCCGGGTACGACACAGCCGTCTTCTCTTAGAGCTTCACGTCCAAGTGCTCTTCAATTTGAACTTGCGATGAGTGCATTCGGGGAGACTTCGTCAGCTGTGTATGACAGCTTGCGTCTCCAGTGGGAGCGACAAGCGTGAAACCCATTCGATAAAGTCAGCATCTTTAATAGAAATAAACATCAATGTTAAATACTCATTGTTCAAATCAATGAACATCATTCAAGAAAAACTAATGTTCTGAAATGAATATTCAAATAAACAAACTATTTTAAGCAAATTAATGGTCACTCACGAACGAACATTTGATAAATGATCACATATATTATGTTATATTATACTAAACAAATTAAATGTAGTTGTACAACAATGAATTCAAAAACATCTTATAAACATTCATTAGAAGTTGAACTGCGTAAACATAATTTAAATTACCACATATGCATATCGCGTTTTGGTTATAAATATGGAACACACAGTAATCAAAATGTTTTTTTCTTACCAAAGAAGACAATGAAGTTGAGACGTGCCACTTGTACTCACAGGAATATCAAGTCAAAGAATCAATAATTTGAGCAGAAGTGAGATACTTTAACATAAAATTTGGCTTTTTCTGACTTTTCCTAATCTATATGATAAACTTAAATGTAAAATCAGTTTAATTTCTTTAACATCAAATCAAATGTGAAGTCAATTTGGAATTAAGTCAAAATCATTATTTTAACAGTGCTAAATATTTTTTTTTCTTCTATCATGTACATTAGGATAGCTAGCAACTTAAAATACTCAAATAATTTCCAGCATTTACATGCGAATGCTTGTGAATAGCAATTCACGCTATGCTTTTTTTATTAGTAACATTGCAAATACAAATATAACATATCATGTGCATTTAGTTGGATGTTCTAAATTTCTTTGCTCTGATATTTCAGTAATGAAATTTCACACGCTTTCCGTGTGAATTTACTTCAATGGCTTATAAAATAGAAAACATACTACTACTGGCATTTCACTCATTTCATTTGCAAACCTGTTAAAACCACTACTTTTAACAAGAACCTATAGTTTGAATTTGACTTCGAAGCTGCGATGATGACGCAGTTATTTTAGTCAAATATCAAATTTATTTTCAAGTTTCAGATAGAGCTGATATTTTAAGAATTGAATGGCTATGCTGACTCAACACTTCTGCATTTCAACGTGTATATTGGTTGCAAGATAACCTCACACAAAAATTGTGATGCAGGAAATAAGTTTTGTGGAAAAAATCATGCTGGTTTGAAACAATTTCCAAAGCTACAAAATAACAAGCTATAAGCCTTTACTTGAACTATGTAGCATTGTTTGAAGAATAAAATCGGCTTCTGTTCTGCAGAATACGCAACGTTTGGAGGCTGCAATTCCTTTTAGCATAGCAAACTTCAGGTACACGTTCCAGATTCGCGCATTTCAATGATCGATAGAACCTCGATAACATTGGTGCTCGTGATCCAAATCCTGCATCGGAGCCTTGAAGGCACCAGTCAACTCGAAGCCAACTTTGTCCCACAACAATGGTGCGCGCTGGCGAGTTTGATGTACTGACCATTCCCTGGAGAACTGTAGATGCTCTGCTCAGTAAGAGCTTTGGCTCGACGGCGATCCATGGGCAGATACCGTAAAATTTCTGAAGAAAGAACCGTGCAATTTAGAAGACAATCTGCGCGGCAAAAAAGTGCGCTGCATTACGCTGTCCCTTGGCCTTTCATCGCTGCTCAAAACTCTGCCGGACTTTTGGACGTCGTTTGCATAAGAGTACGCCAATTAATTCGAGACCGTCGTTGCAGTATAGAAATAGCACGCGTTGAAAATGGGCATTTTTTGAAGGTAAATGAATGAGAGAGATTTTTTCAGAGAAAATAAATTGATGTTTGCGTCAGCCTGCCGGTGCATCCGAGGGAGAATTTTTTGCGGGGACCCGCAAAAAAAATGAAAGAAATGATGCCGCCTCACGCGCTTAGGCGGATGAGCTCAGACAACTTTGTCTTCAGGTAGGGATGAGTTTGAAATGAAAAGCGAGTCCCTGATTATGCTGTGGATATTATTAACTTTGTGCTTAGGTTTTAGTCTCGTTTATAAGGTTGTTACATTTGTCTCGTATGTTGATGTTTGTGCCTCGTTGATAAAGTTATCAAGTATTTTTCTGAAATTTCTGTCTCTACGTCGTTATTAAAATAATTATTATTATTACCATTATTGCAGTGCATTTTGTTACAAACAACGAGGAACACTGATATTTCAAACACTGATTTCACGCCGTTGTTGTTAAAATTGTGCTTCAATACGAAAATCAGCTGAAAGTTTTAAAATCAGGAAAGTACATTCTGTTTGCGCGACTTCACATTTTTTTGTTCTGTGAAAAAAGCTAATAAAGTAGCTAATTCTGTAAAAACAGCTAATGGAAGAAGGATCTGTAAAAATAAGTGCGAATAGGTAATGGAAGAAGGATGAGCAACGAAGAAGCGCTCATCGCTTTTGTGTGAGGCGATGTAGTTTCTCAGCACCTTGGCCAAAAAAGTGAAGTTACCGAGTTTTCCGCCTCTACTAGCTGTGGTCTTATAAGGTTCTCATAATTTCGTATACCTGTCCTCCAGCTTCAGGAAAATGGTCTTGGCTGTGAAAATTTCTACACGCTGCTTGCTAATTTGGTCTACATAAATTACTTGAAGACTATACTGCTCTGTGTTAGGGGTTCATTTTGAAAGATGTTAGACACTTGTGTTATTCATCGGGATAACAAAACCTTTTTTTTGTTGACTTGATGCTACAGACAGAAGGAGATGATAAAAATATTAGAAAGCAGGTTTACGAGCCTTATTTGCAGTTCAAAAAAATAGGTAAGAATTAAAGATTTTCTAAAAATAGCTGATGAAGAAGAGACATCGTTGAAAACTTTAACTCTTTCTAGCTCATCGGTGGAACATAATTTTTGTGATTAAAATCATGTCTCCCACCGTACATCCGACAGCCGAGCCGCGTGAAAACTCTCGTCGTGTCTGAGCAATCGCATATTGACAGAGCATTTCCCTCCGATAGCACGGTTCCCAGTAAACTGCTAGAAACGTTTCAGCCTTTCCTTCCCTACCTGACGACGGCGGCGGTGGCCCCACGTTCGGGACTAACGTTTGGTGGCCAGTTTCAAAGCGCCCACGGAAGAATTTTGTTACGAAGGCTGTGAAGAAGTTAAGAAGATATAATTAGGAAATCAAGAAAACATTGTATTCGACGTGAAACCTACAGAAAATTGTGAAGAAGTTAAGAAGTTTGAGAAGAAGATCTGGTGACTACAGCATATCAGCGCGGCGGAGAAGAATAACTGATATCTACAGAACAATCAAGAAAACTACCGAGAAGAAATTATGTGAGACGTTTATGAAGTAAATTGTGACAGAAAAGAGTGCAGCAGTGAAGTAGAAGAGTGAAGAAGTATTGATAACCGGGGAATGTTACTGTCAGAGCCTTGAAAAGAAACGGAAGAAAAATAAGGCTATTCAAAATTAGAATAAAATAAAATACAATCTGTGTGTGTTGCAAGGTAAAAACTGAGAATAAACTTTATATCTTATGAACAAGAAACAAATTTACTCTACCTTAAACGTTAACGTAAGAAATTACTCATGTCTACTGATGAGCACTACACAATACAGCTGCGAAGTAGTCGTTTTGAAGTAAAAGCTCAGCATTAAAACGTTAACAGCGGCGGGTTAAAGTAAAACCTGAGCTTCTACTCCCAGTGAATCCAACTTCAACATTAAACTTTCAAATGGGCAAAGATAATTATTTAAAATTGTTTTCTTCTTGCTTTGGTTAAGTGTAAAAGAATCCAGTTTGCGAAAACCGGTCGGTCATCCGCGGTAGGGAAATTCTGTATGATGCTGATTTGAACCCTCGCTTGTAGCAGTTACTCATGGAAAAAAATTTGGAAACGAAATGCCAACGAATTTCACAATTGAATTAACTTTCAAGATTTTGAAATTGGAAATCTGTGGGAATTTAAAATGAATAAGTGCACTTGTTATCGCATGTTAACCTTATACTAGAATAAAGCTAACTGTGTCGCTGAGATAGGGCTGTGCAATAAACACTGTGAACGTTGTGGGAAATGGACCACAAAGAAGCATTAACTTTTTTAACATAAGTAAAGCGACCATACGTCATTACCAGCATCCCTCCATGTGGGCGTTCTGTAGGTCGGCCGAAGAACAACCTTTGTTTGTGTACTCGGTTTGCCAAAATTAATCTTGATGAATATTGCTCAAAAACGTTACCAATGTAATGCACGATACGATCATTTGCATGAAACGGGAATTAGACAATACGTGTGACTGGGCCAATAGGGAGAAATAGTGGATACATTCCATATTGTTCCGGATTTTTTGCCTCTTTGTTTGAATAATGTTGAATTATAACTTTACTTCTTGAGAATATTGCGCAGAGAAATGAGGGTGGAATGATCTATCAAGAGCTGTGAAGCCAGAAAGAAATTTACCCCATAGGTCCAGTTTATAAATCCAGCTTCAATTAATGTGACTAAATTCAAAAATTCAATCATCTAACAGCGCTTGCATTAGAAACTTTGTTTCAGTATGTTGCAGATTAGCAAGAGTTTTTTTTGGGTAGAGAGTTTGTTTGAGAAATTGATGAGAATGATATATTTTCCGATTTTCTTTTGACTCTGATCATACAGGTTTGAAAATATTGAATCCTCGTTTCACGTAACCTTAACCTTCGCAAAAGAAGAACAGCATCGAAATGTGTACACTGGCGTAGGTTTGCGAGCTAGTTCAGAAAGTTACATCACTTTTGACTTATAAAAAGATCCAGATGGAACACCGCTGCTTGCCGCGACCGGGAGCATCTGACTGCTTATAATTACACGCTTTCCAATCAAGGGACACCGGACGCCTCTCAGTTTCGAAATTTCATTTCCCTGACGCTGTCGAGACAGCTGTTAAAATTGAGGGCCAGTTTTCGCGGGACGTGAGAGTCTAATTTTTCAGCAAGCTCCATGGTATAAATTTAAAACCTATGTTTTGAGTTCCTTTTCAAAAGGAAACCTTGTCTGGTTCTGCGCACAGTATTGTTCTGTGGACTGATTGATGATGACGCACTGAAGTACCCTTCCTGATGAATTAATGAGAGCTTTATTTTCTCTAGAGTTACGTGCAAAATGTAATTACATATTGTTATGCATTGACTAACTCACCTTATACCAATTCGAAGAGCTGATATTAAGAACAAATAGAGCAAGCTCTAAAATTTTGATTTGTTTTATATAAACGAAATTATTCTGGGAACAACTTTTTATCAACTTTTCAGCTAAGAGAAAAACTTTTTCATACACTCGAAAACCCTAAAAGTTCACATCCAGAATTATTCAGATGCGTTATTTCTGCGCCTGAATATTGTTGCGCTTATAACACAAACGAAAGAAAATTACTTGATTAATTTGAAATTCGTGAAGATTTTTTATTGCTGAATTTAATTGTGAACGTTGATTAATGTTAAGCCTTTGTATTTACACTATCCGAAATGGTCGTCATTAGGTTTCAAATATTAAACATTGTAAAAATTCTTCCACATACTTCCATTATGTTGATGTGCTATTAAGAAATGAAATGTCGCACCGTTTCACGGTAGCTTCCAATTTATTTCAGAAAAGAAAAAGATGCTCATGTTCTTAACAATCATGTTCTGCGCCCTGCAGGCCATGAGCAAATTTCGCTGACTGATGGCGGTGTTTTCAATGAAATTTCAAATTTTTTACCCGACCCCACTTGCGTTCGTACAACTTCAAAAAACGTAAATTCATTCAGCAAACAATTCTGCTATTTATAACTCAAATTTTACACTTTTGTACACAGTGAAGACTCAAGGACTTGATTCAAATGTTTTATTTTCTTACTATAATATTACACAGTTCTTGTTTTCATAAATTTTTGGCTTGGAGCTAATTTTTTTAACATTTCTCTCGACATCGAATCTTCAGAAGTAGGGAAACGATTTGTCTAATACGTTATGTACGTTGGTTACTTTGGAATAGAATCAAAATTTCCACCACAGAAGTTTCCCAGATGTATTGGATTAATCCCACACACTCATACACAGATATTGTTCGGTTAAGCGGTTGTACATACAGAGTTACTCAGACATATCATGATGCACGGAGGGATCTCTACAGTGAAGGTTGCATTTTGTCTTTCGTGTAATTTTGTAAGAAGCAATTTGTTTTATCACGAGGGATTTTAAAACAAACATCTATATATAGTATACGAATGCCTAAAAACAAACTTTTCGACAAAGAATAAAAATCAGTTAGACCATCAAAAGAAGCTTCTAGTTTATGCGTCTGTGTAACCTTTTCTTAAATTTTTTAGTATCTAATGCCTCAGTAATTACAGCGATTCTGATTCTCAGTATTTCCAAATAACTGATCACCACACATTTACAGAGTGACCAATTTCGCAACCCATTCCTGTAGCGCTTGTGTGTATCTGGAACACATGTGATGTAATTCCCATTAAAAATATTTATGTTATCTAGATGTCATCTTAATGATTATTTACCCCGAACATCTCGATCACTTTATGCATTTCAGAGATGAAGTAGAGGACAAAAATCAGGTTCATATTCTACTCAGAAAGTATGAGTTACCCATCATTTAAAAGTCATTTTTGTTGAATGTTTTTGGTTTTCTCATCAAAAAAGTGTCATTTTGATTGAACTGCTATACCAGCATTATAAGTCAAGTTTATGATATAGTATTATAATGTATGTGTACACTCTCTTTAAGGGCCTTAGTATAGTGCAGAATGATTTATTATCATTCGTTATTGATTATCGATTGAAATGACATCAATTTTATATCACTAATTAGGTACGGTTTTTCAATACGGTTTCAGACCTTATTATAGTATAGTATGATTATGATAATTTGTAATTGATTGTCCATTGGATTGAGTTCTATTTGATTTCATTAATTATGTACGGTTTTTTCAATAAGATTTCAAATACTTTGACCAACCAAACTTGCATTTACACAACTTCATGCTACGAAATTCCATTTAGCAAACAACTCTCATATTTCCGATCCAAATTTTGTACTTCTGTGCACTATTAAGATTCAAGACAATGAATTAAATTTTGTCTTTTTTAAATTTGTACATTGTCCTCGTTTTCATTAATAGAAAATAAAATTTATCATATTTTTTCTGAATAACGATTTAAGCGTTATTATTTCATCGTTTATCAAGGCAGCAAAAAATATAAAAAGCGAGAGAAAAATGCCATCGTTTTCGACAATCAAGTAGGAAACTATCTTTCGTATCGACTTTCATACAGCTGCCCTTCCTGTCTTTTACATATAGAAAGATGCCCTTCACGTCAATGAATATGTACGAAAGAGCGAAATTATCCCAAAAACATAGAGCAGAATTCACACAAAAATGTATTTAGTGTGTGAACTTGGTTGAAAATCTGTAAGGATTGTAAAATTTGTAATTCGGAGAATATTTTAAATGCATGGAAACAAGAAATGAAAGCCATTTATTTTAGTGGATTACGAAAAATATTCGTTACCGCAAGGAGCACCAAACCTTACACAATAACTTCCACGCAGTGAAATAAAGTTTACATGATACATATTGATATGTTCATAAATAAATGGAAATACATCGCTACTGCCAATGCAATTATTGAGAATTTATTTTCATTATGTGAGTGTAATATACATGCGCTTAAACATCGAGAGCAAGCTCCTATTTTTACTAAGCAAGTACCTATTTTAAGCCAGAGCCATCTTCTCAGTCTTTTTATTTTCTTCAGTTTGTTTAACTAAAAGACAATTTGGTGACATTGCACCTCAATATCTTTCAGCTTAAGTTCAAAAAACAGTTGCAACCATATATTCCCTCGTGATTTACTACTTGTTGCACACATCATTTATGCAGTCTTTTGTAAATTTTTATTTACGAATGCAATAAATTTTTCGCTTAGTCTCAATCATGTGATACATTTTGTATGCCGTTGGCTAAAACGACTGACCTGCTTTTCCGGCTATTATTTTAGCTTTTAAAGAGCCTTCTTTCTCTATTTCATCTGAGACACGTGCAAAATACATTTACCCCAATTAACCAAGCCTATTGAATGGTCTACAAACATTTCGAGAATTCAATCTACGCGTGAAAACCACTTCGGCAACAATTTGTTATAATTGCGTTTGCAAGTTGGACTGCGATACCCGAAAGTGGGAGAATTTCATTGCCGCAATTAGGTGCCTCGTAGTCGAGACGTTCAACCGCGGCAGTCGGCGGTCTCCAAAACTTTAGGTTATATGGGCCTTAACTTTGTCTCCAGCCTGTCAAACTCTCAAAACCGACCACAGAGATGCTGGCAAAGGGAATTGACTAAGTTGTATTTCTCTCCGAGCTGGTTGCGAGTTAAGTTATTCCTCTGCAGGCTGGTTGAACGCTTAAAAATATCTACCCAGAAAAATTTGTCGCGGTTCTCATGTGAAGCCCATGTGCTTTTATGTAGGTGATGAAATGATGAACAGTGAAAAAATAGCCCGAATCCAGGCAATTTCTGTGTATTGGGAATTTTTCGATGGTTTTGGGTTTGATCATGTGAAAATTTTCACCTGAAAGAGAAATGTAATAAAAGGTATGTATATTTTATTGAGATTGATGGAATGATGTCCACATTTCACAGAAATTACAGTTTAATTGGAGATGAGCACAAAGAAAGATAGCTGCACAAGAAACTTGTAATTACACTGCATAGATCTTCTACTCTTCTATCATTAAGGTTACTACGTATTTTAAAATTGGGGGGGCTTAACACTCTGAATAAATTAGAGTAAATTTGGTTCAGCTACCACCATCTCAAAATAAAACTAAGTACAATTGCAGCCATTATCTGATCATCAAATGTGGTTTCTATCTATACCCGAACTTGTGATCTGCCTTTTTTCGTTCGTTCTTTCAACTGAAAATGATTTTAATTTGCAACTTGATTTGAAACGTGTTTTGGCTATAACGTTTCATTCATTACAAAGGCACGAAGAATAGGTAGATGCCAAAACGCGATGACTTGTCTACAGAAAAAGATATCCTAGTTTATGATCTTTCAATAAAACGTTATTTCGAAAAAAGAAAAGACAATCTTATCCGATTTTTGAAAGGACTTATAAATGCTATTTAAGATCTTTAATACCTTTAGTAAGGGCAAGCTCACGGTCTGAGTAATATTTTTCTCAGACCGTGAACGGAAACATAAATCCCGTGAAAATGAAAGCCACAACAATGAGATTTACTAGTAAGATTTGCAACGTCGAGGCGGTGCCAATGCAATGTATATGTTACAGTACCTTAGCCTTGTCACTCGGTCACACACACTGTCAAGGTACCACAGCACTGGACGCACCAAAAAAAGTCGTTTGAAAATAAATTACTTCGATTATTGTGGTTACTGTTCCTAAGACTTTCCGCACAGAGAATGTGCATGGTTCTGGTAATCTTTAGGATATTGATTTCAAGCGAAACAATTTGATGAAGACAACAATGTGTGCAAGTTCCAAGTGTTTTTTTTTCGAAATTATGAAATGATATGGAAGAAGAAGAAGATGAACACAACATTAAATGTAAATTAAAGTTATCTTTTTTAACCAGTGTCAATCGTCTCTTTTCACAATGAAGCCAAAAATAAAAAAGAGAACAACGTGCGAGTTAACATAAGTGACCAAACCGTCAATGATCGGAAAAAACAGAAAGAAAGAGAAGAGTGCCGGCATCGGCAGAAAAGTTTGGGCATCGTCATCTCCATCCATACCTTCTCGGAATCGAGCATCCACTTCACGCGTTCCATAAAAGAAAATCCTTCCGTTCTCAACAAAACCAATTCTGCTCCGGAAATGTCAAACGAAGATACCAAAGACCAGTGCCGCTCTTCCGAAAATGCTGGCTTCGAGAATGGGCTTGAAGAGGAACACTCGCCGTGGAGTTACGGCCATTCGTTTCTTCCCCCATGCAGACCATGCAAAACTCCCCAAGCAAAACGGGAGGTCTTTTTTCCCGGTGCGGACTCGCAATCCTTTTTCTTCCGCCATGCTTGTCTTGCCTTAAGAAGGATCCATGTTCTTCCCATTTGAGTGCAGAATGGCAAGGAAGATTCTGGCAGTACTTGATGCATCGAATGACCTGCATAAGCAAAAAATAGAACAACTTTTTTGACGGGAGCATATGTTGTTGAAACAAGGCTTTCCTTCAACTGCGCTCTGTTATTTTAACCAGAAATTCTCGTAAAAGAATTTTGGTAGATTTTTCGTACCTTACTTCGAAGCGAAAAAATACGGGTCATGTTGTAATAAGAACCTCACCCTCACCTGCTAAAAATATCAAAATATCGCAGGCTACCCCTACACGTGACTTCTCGTATGAGTGTTTAGCCTGGATAAAATTACGCTCATCATTAACGCTAATATTTCTTTGTCATTCCTAAATAGATGAAAAACACCAATGATACGGAAATTAAACATTTTCCTCATTAGTTACTGACACGCCTTTTTTCATTGTCGATAAAATTATGAATACTGAAATATTAATCTCTCATAATTTTTTACGTTTATGCTGATGATATATCAGATAAAGTTTTTTTTTCACACGGCGTCAACTTTCAATTTGCGTCGTTATTTTAAAATAATCAAGCAATTCAAATCTAGAAGTAGCGATAACATGTACATCTATCACTTTTGAGTTTAAAATTATCGTTAAAGATTCTTCTAAAATAGGTAAGGAAATAACTTCAACGTGCAAGGAAAGTTATGTTTGTTTCATAAACTTGCATGGATTCAATGTTAAAGTTATCAAATTATTTTTAAATTATGTTTTAAAGTAAATTAAGTCCTAAACAACTGAACAACCTCATACCTTTTGCAATTCCATGGCGAGGAGCTCGGAAAGTTATTTTTAATTTTCTCTTTCTTAATATCTCTTTTCCTTTTTGTTTATTTTCATTAATTTTAAAAGTTTATTCGCGTTGATGTCCTTCAAGGTACACATAATTGATATATATGAACAATAACAATACTTTGAAAAAGGCTTACAATTCACATCAGGCATTGAAATTTATATTTTCTTGATAAACTTTCAGAAACAAGTACGTATGATCGTCAGCTTGCGTGAATAGTCGTAAATTAAAAACTTCCACTACATTGTCTACGACGTCAACGGCAGAAATTAATTACGTTCTTTTCGGGACAAGAGTAATTGTTTGCGCTCACAGAGCATGAGTGGATCGCAATTGCGTGGAAGTTCGCAAAAAAAATTACAGTCTCAGAAAGGAAAGAAGTCCATTGCAACCAATGCTTGCTATACGGTGACGCTCACCTGGCTGCGCAGTTGTTAGAGCAACACGATTGATATGGCTACTTTTGACAACTGTTTTATGTTCAAGGTATCTTGACTCGATAGATGCGAACTATTGCTCACAACGTTGGTCTTATGTTCGATTAAACTTTACATGAATTTTCCTAGAAAACTAGAGAAAAAAAAAAAAACTAGAGAAAACTAGAGAAACTGTGATATAAAAAAAAAAAGTTCAGCTCAAAAGATCTCGAAATGTTTTTAAAAAACTCACAACCTATTCTAAATGCCTGATTTAAAACCATCAAACTATACATACCTGCGCTGCAGATAGTAGTAATTTGCTTTACTTGAGGGAAATCGGGCATTATTTCACCCTTGATAAACCAAACATAAATGATTTTGTTCTCCGTTCAGACATAAATTATCAAACGTGATGCGTTTACGTAAAATTATTTTGAATAACAAATAGGATAAATACAAGCAAATTGTTTTTAAGTCGTCATTCTTAAAAGTTTCTAAGAACGATAAAACTAATGTTTATGTTTTCGTATCTAATAAACAATTATAAATTTGGCTCTCTTATTTGTCCAAAACCTGAATATATTTCACTTGGAGATAAAACGTCGATCAGTTCGATCAAGTTTGTGAAAAAAAAAAATGAATGTGTTGCTTTCTAAATTTGACATTCAAATGCAAAAATGTTTTCCATTGTCAGATCAAAATGTTTATGATGTTGCACCGTTGTTTCTTAGTCAAAATCTATCAGTAAATTTTAGATTGTGATTACTTAGGTAAAAAAACAAATGAATTTCTGGAACACAACATGACGTTTTAAGCAAGGCTGAAAATTATCATAAATTTTTCATTTTATATTGAAAAAAATGAGCAGCTCAAAAAAATTGAGCTGCTCCCGTCAGTCGTCATACGGAGAGCTTTTTTTTTCTGCATTTCACAGGTTCAAAACTGTGGATGCGACAGTTAGATACACATTATCACTATATATTTGAGATGTAGTTGCCGTGAATGGGAAATGACATTTCATTTGAAATTAACTTATACTTTTAAATAATATGTTCTCATCAGTGAGAAATCTGTTCCAGGTAGATTATCCAGTTGATTTCGAAAAACCAAATTTACAGACCATGGCTTCATCTCTGGGCTGTATTTCGTTTTTGATGCTAATCCGCTTGCGCTAATGGTCTCCAAAGCCTACCTGGGGATAGAATAAATGTTTCGTAAATTCAGTCTACGAGCTGCTCGAAAATACCCGAGGGTTTCACAGGGTCTGCGTGTGAGAGCAAACCTGCTTCACGTGTTTTCTTGAAATAAACACCCACCTTGTGGACTTGAGCTCACAACTCCGCATTGCTGGACCTGTGTTGTGAGGGGATGTCGATGTGAAAATAATACGAGCATAATTATAAAGGAATAATGGGTAGTGTTAATGCGAACATAAATAGTTCGTTCGGTTTCTTCATAAACATTATGGAATGAAGGAAATGTTCAGAGCTTTATTTGAAACAATTGTACCAAAATGCAGCCAAAATTTTAATTTTACTCTATCATTTTTCAACTTAGAATTTAAAAATCATGGAAAGTTTTCATGATAGTGAAATGTGTTTGAACTCCTTTAATTTTTTATCTAGGTGTGGGAATAATCATAATTTTAAAACCGTTACCATAAAACTGAGGGCAAAAAATAACTTTCTTAATAAAATTTCAACCAATGTTGACTGGCAAAAACGTTAGAAAAACCTCATTCTGCAAGCAATAATGCTAATGTTTAGGACAATTTTAAATTTCATGTATTAATTGCTTTAAGATTCAATTTTTCTTTGAACATAGATTGGTGGCAGACACTCTGCATTAGCTCGAGCTAATCTAGATTGCTGTTTCTATGGGATAAAAATTTACACATTGATAAGTCTCATTTGTGTGCAAACATCCACCATAAAATAATTCACAGCAATTTTTATCATAAAATAATTCAGAGCTGTGAATTCTTGATCTGACGCTCTCAAGGATGCTGAATGACTATATTTGCCGTACGATTTTCGCCAGTTCACAGGTACAAGAATATTTCGATGGCGGGTGCTATTAAGATGGATATATTTGTTTGTCATCCACATATGAAGGATTTATTCAATGAAAATATCGAATCCCGTTATTTTTGACGGGTCATGTCGTCTAGTTTTATAATGAAGTATGAATCACCGTCAGAAAATGTCATTATGAGGTAAATTTTATTCAAGAATGACTTTCTGAAAAAGAACTAGAACAGCACAGAAAAGAAAATTTGGTTTCTTTATAACGATTTTTCAAAGACGTTACGAAAGCACCATGTTATATATCTGAAATACGTATTGTGTATTTTCTATCAGATCGGAAGGAAAAAGTGGTCAATTATAAAATCTCACCGCAGACTTTTCGGTGCTAGATTCCGGTACACTAGATATCATGACACACTTAGTTTCATAGTTCATTAGGTTTTCTGGCTTAAATACATATTACTACATGTTAGATTTCATTGCTACAGTTTCAAAATAAACCATGATCGAGGATGATTACAGTTGTCAATGCCTTTTCTGTTTTTAAAACCTACCGAAAAACGTTGATTTGATTCACTACTTTGCTGACCCACTATATTTCATGGCATGTAAGATTTTTATCTTACTCGCCTTGTGGCTTTATAGGTTTTATTACAAGCTAGGTTTGTGATATTTATGAGGCATACTTGATTTCACGGTCCACTAGAGCGTATGGTTTACTGGGTGTTATACTAGATAGCTTTTGCTCTCGGAGTACTTTTAATTTGATGATACAAACGACCGCGCTGCAGCAACTCTAGGGTTTTTACAAGAACTTCACTCCATTATTTGAGGAGAATTTACTCTTATTGTTCGTGAAACCTCTTCTAACTACGTTCGTTTACTGCATGGCCACTTGATGTTCAGGCTTCTTTTCCATCTTTTCGCTTTGCCGCTCAATCATCTGAGTGAAAAGTGAAGTAATTTTTTCGTGCCAGGAATACCTAATCAAGCAGATAACAATCTGTCGTTGAAAAAATCTCGCGAGACATTTCAACTGTATGCGTTAAAAATATGCAACGAAAATGTACGATTAAGAACTAGCGTTTGAACTAGTGAGCCCGGAATTCAAACTAGTAAGTTCACGGTTCTAATTATCCTGTTGTAGTCTAGTATTTATTTACGTCCAAGTTTTGCCATTTGCAAAGTCTTACTATAAATAAAATGGCAAGGATAGTCACTTTTAAAACAGACATCATTTCTTATTGAGTTTAATATGTCAGGAACTAAAAATATACTTACTGTATATTTTTGTTGATGACCGTTTCAACCTCAAGGGTCATCTTCAGCATCTGAGGAAACGTCAAAAAAAAATGTTTTCATGCAGAGAAAAAAATGTATATGGTCAACACTTGTGATTATTAACAGGAAATTTGCAAGGAAACGGAAGATTGGACATCATTTAAAACCGGTTTGTCTTTCATGATAAAAAGAGACCTCTTCTGTTATACCATATTTTGGCTCTGAATCTGAAAAAATAAAAAAGAACTTGCTGTCGCTTTTATCAAAACATTTCATGCATAGTAATTTTTGCATAATTTTAATGAACGCAAACAAAATCAGATATTCTTTCAATTACAAAGATAAGCTTCCGAAGGCTTTGCTCTCGTCAGTCATCTACAAGTACCGCTGCGCACTGTGTGCGTCTGAGTACGTTGCGTCAACAAAGAGGGCCTCGCGTATTCGTGTAGCTAAGCATGCCAGACGAAGCTTCAGAACCAATATGCCTTTTGTTTCTCCCTCTCATTCCTCTGTGCGTGCCCATGCAGAAAGTGTGACCTGCCAGTTCGTTTAGACGATTTCCAGATAATTGCAACGGCTTCTAATCAAATTGGTCTTCAAATTTTAGAGTCTCTTTTTATCATGAAAGACAAACCGGTTTTAAATGATGTCCAATCTTCCATCCCCTTGCAAATTATCTGTTCATATTCACAAATGTTGACTTTGTATACATATATTTCTTTCTTTATCTGTATGAAAAAAAATTGTGTGTTTCCTCAGATGCTGAAGATGACTCTTGTGGTCGAAACGTTCATTTTACTGTAGTTCCTGACATATTGAACTCAATAAGAAATAATGACTATTGTAACAGTGACTATCCTTGCTATTTTAATTTATAGGTAGAATAGTATGTTATGTTGTGTGTCTGTTTTAACCCATCGTGCTTCAATATTGCATTGCAATAGAGTGTGTTGAACTGCAACAAAAACACAAACAAAACTTCTGCCATTTTTATACAAGTCGAAGTTTCCTCGCAACTTAAGAGATCTTTAGCTTTGCACTGTGACATGTCAGAGTTAAGTCGACCCTACATGAAAAATTTATTTCTTAATCAACCAGCAAGATTTAAGTTTAATGCATAATGATGTGCAGGTGTTCTAGAAAGCTGATCAAACGCCACGCTTTTAATGAATGAATCTCATCTCTGGATGACGACGCTGGCTCATTTCGCTACTCTGAATCAAAGTGAATTCTGAGCGCGGATTAAAAAATTTGCATTTATTCGGCATCGCAGCGGAGAGAAACCAGATTTATTAAGGTGAAATTTATGTTCCTCAGTACTCAGTATTTGGTTCTGGCGATGTTTTCATGAGGTAGTTATCAATTTATTTCAACAGTCGGGAATTCTTTTGTTTAATATTTTTCACAAAGTAAACTAGATGGCTTCATTTGTAGTAAAAATTTTGCGGTTTCAAGCAACAATCTTAAAAGCAATACAATCAACGTCCACAATACACAGGAAAGGCACAAAGCTGCTTAATCATTTTTCACTACATTAACGAAGAATTTTCTCGATGGAACCGACAGAAAATTAATAACATATAATAAGGCACATTGTAACTCTCAATACTTTAGAATCAAAAATTTCACAATAAGTTTTTCAGCGAACCTTCAAATGAATCATACATATAATTCATTTCATATCATTTGAAATCTAGTAAAATACATAAAATTTACTCGACCGCTTAACGATTAGCGGGTCACAGAGCACAGCCATGTTTATGCAAAGCATAACGATGTTATCTAAGTTAGAGTGCCTGGCTCTTGCTGCTTTTGTGACGCTGTTGGACATTGTTCCACTCAGGAAGATCACTTACAGCATCAGAGGTTTGAGATCGTTCTCAACCTCACGCTCGATATTAAAAAAGTTAGCGGCTGCCTCAAGCTGAAGCCGAAGTGACGGTATGGCTTTCATGTGTGCGTCAATTGGCAAACTAAAACAATGCCAAAATTAATCCTGGGAAAATTAATAAACGCGACCGTGTGAACATTGTTGCAGAAAGCGAAGCTCTGAAGCTCCAAGTATTACAGACGCACAAGAATTCAAATAATATTAATCGTAGATTCATATTAAATACCCTGAGGGGAAGCTGAAACTTGATGAGAACGCGGACATTGGGAACGATGTCTTGATGACACATTAGTTTCATTTAGTGAAATGCGAAACGTAATTTGCTTCCGCATCTTGTCCGCAACACAAACTAACGAAACGTAATATACAAAATAATGAAAACATTAACGTATTGTTGGACATATTAATTAAAACATTGGCGTATTGCACGGACAGTGACAGATAAAAGAAAACATTGACAAACTATTTGACAAATTACATTAACAGTGACATCTTGATAAAAACATAGACATATTATTTGACATATTGCACGGACAGAGACAGATTAATGAAAACATTGACCTATCATAGTATTGTTCAACTTGATGACCACAAGGACATTGGAGACGACATTTTAACGACATGTAAGTTTCATTTCTTGAAATACGCAACACAATTTTGCTTCCGCGTCAGGTCCACAATACACACTCACTAAAAGTAATTTACATAACAATGAAAACATTGCGTTACAAAGGATATCTTTTCAATAGCGACAAGACTTTTCTGATCTTCTGCCGAAATTGTTAAAAAATAGGGTAAGTTAAAAAAAATAAGTCGTTCAAATTCTCCAAACCCTTTCTTATTGGCTCCAAACCTCTGCTAAATAATCTATGATTCGGTCGAGGCTTTAAATTGATGAAATATGTACATTTTTGAGTTTGGATATTAGCTTAGAAAAGTTTTGTAAAGACATGGAGGCTGATTGGGTTGTGTCGTATGAATGAGAGACCTAAAAAAACAGCAAAAGTCTAAGTTTTCTAAAGTTTTTCGTTACTTGAAAACTCTCTTTACTATCAAACGCCGAATGAATAAGATGGTCTTTCAAAGTGTTTAGCCGGATCATCTCCAAGTATCTGAGACCGCGATTAAGAACAGTGAAAAATAACCTTCAAATATCTTCTTACTGGAATGCAGGTCTAAATTAACCAGTAGTGGTAATATTTACGTATTTAACTATTATCTAAGGAGAGTAAAGTTCTACAAGCGTTTTCCAGCAATTTTTAAGGCAGAAAAGATTGTGACATATTTAATCAACATCAATCATGGTTTATTTTAAAACTGTGGACCTCCATTACAGGGCATTTTTAAATTCACCGCACACAAATTATGAGAAAAATGTGTAAAATGCACATGAAACACTCGTGATTGAACTCTTCAATGAAACACATTTCGAATACACTGAGAAATGAACAACAATGAGAGCATAAGCAATGGTACCCACTGGCGATATGAACACTTCTGAGGAAGTTGGCAACTTCTTGCCTACGAGTCTGTCGTACGTCCACTTCTCCCTTCTTTTTCGCACTGTTAATAAAAATTCACTGTGAGCTTGAAATTTACTTTGCGTAGCGTTTCCCAAGCCAATAAATATACTGTAAAATGAAGTGACTTGAATTGTGGCATGTGTTTTCCGTGATGGCATAGTAAAAAATAGAAGATCAAAGCTCACCTTCATTGGAACAAACATTTGCCGCTGCTCTCAAGTTTCCAATCGAATTTTTTTTCTTCTCCCGGTTGATTGAGTGACGCTGGAAAGCGTAACATTTTTTGGATGCCATCATGCATGAAGATGCACAGCATGAATCACAAAAGTTGATAGAGCGAAGTGACAGCGTTTTTTTTTAAATCAAACTCTGCATTTTTCATATTAAAAATATCTCCCTATAAAATTTTGGGGGCTTAGAAACCTCTGCCCCCACTCCCACAGAAGTAAATGCAAATAAAAGTTATGCCAAAATCCTAAAGGTGGGCATGGTTACACCTGGTTAAGCGCACATTGGACAATTTATGCCGCTCATGTACTTTTAAAAGTGTTGAAATCAGCAGTAAATGAAGCGTCAGTTTAAAATGAATGTGAAAGTATTTTGATTAAGAACACGACTGCAGGAGAAAAAATTTAATGAACAAAATTTGCACAAATGAACAAAATATGGATGAGTAGCCTAAATAACACGTTGAAAATTGTAAAATGGGTTCACAAAACAACCAACTCTGCATTACTGTCAACGTTATTGTAGAGATAAACGGTCGCAAACTAGAATACGCTGAGTAATATGAAAAAATTCAACAACAAAGTATAACTGGGTATGTGGGCAAGTTACTTTTTAAAGTCCTTTTCACTGTTGAGAAATTACTTGTGTTCTGTAATTTGCATAAAAACTTCGTACTCATAACTTTATTATGTGAAGTCATAAATTCTTTATTATATTTATAACATCGTATTTCTTTAATCATCAGCGTTATGAATAAATGCGACTAGGATATCCGGGCTTGCGCTCAAATCGCTTAATTTCAGAAAATGTTGACGTCAACTGGAAAATGCAACTTTCACTACATCATGTACATCAATATCCAATGCTTCAAATATATCATTGATTTTTTATATAACCATGATGGTGTTATTCTCAAATCGTTTCTTAAAAATCTAAACAAGCTTACAGCGACTCAGACTTATTCGACTTGAGCCACAAAACGACGTAATTCTATCTCAATTTTAAATTAATCAATCAAAGCCGTACAACTGTCTAAATTTTAAAATCAAGAAACTAATCCACGAACCGCGTGAGAATGTTTAATTTTTAAAATTAAGAAATTCATCCGCCCTCGGCGTACCTCTGTTTAAATAGTGAACCAAGAATTTCGGACGTAATTTTCGTTACGGTAAGAATGATCATCTTGATTGCGTCGAAGCTAGGTAATCATTTCATAATTTTCTAGTCTCGAGTAAAGTCAGCTGGCAAATTGAAAAAGTGCGCGACTGCTGCAGTACATTTATACACGAAATAAAACAAACGTGCACCCTCCAATATTTGTAGGATGTTGCCATTAGATGGGATACTGAAGAGTGCGACTGTATTTCATTGATAATAGGTCTACCACTGGATTGAAAGAAATAATTCATGTACAACTGTCATTAACTGCGCTGTAATCTCAACATTCCTTTGAATGACGAAACTCACCAATGACTTAAGTAGGGGAAGCAATGAACTTGGTTACCAGGGGAGGAAAAAGTTCACCTGCTAATTACATACAACTCTGTGTCTACATCACATGATAACTAACATGATAACCAACAGGAACAGATGGTTTTATATTGAAGCTTAGAATCACATAAGAAAACCAATAATATTCATTGATCAGTATAGTGTGCAACCATGTTAAAGTGAATTAGGTTAAACATAATTGTACATCTAATGATAGGGTTGATGATAGGATACCATAGAAGTCGCTGGACGTATTTGGGCCCACAGGTCGCCATTCTCAAATGTGTTCATTGTACTAGAATTAAAATAACAAGATACTGCTGTATCACAAGTGGTAAATAAATTGTTTAAATTCCTTAAAATTCAGTACCACGAGGCCGGTTATCCCCCACTAGAGATGCGCAACGCGAGGTTTCAAGGTCTAGTAGTTTACAAAACACAGACCCGACCATCAGGCATGGAAAATGGTGTAACTGAGTTCAGTAAGAAATCTACATCCCCCACAAACGCTCAACAATTGATTCAGTGATTAAATAACGACGCTGAACTTTGATAAGGGCTGTACCACAATGTTACAAATATGTATACACTATTTTCCCTTAGGGTTTTCAGCTAGGAGAGGACCTGATTTTAATGACAGTAAAATAAATGAAAATGTCATGTAAGCCTTGACATATTTCAATTCATTTTGCCAAGGAATTACATTACATCTAAAAATCACGTTACCCACTGATTTCAATTGCCTTCAAAAAGTAAGAAATAACGAACTGATACTGTATTTTCTCAAAATAGCTCTCTCATTTAAAACTGTAGCTCTGTGAACAAACTGAAAATGAGAGGGGAGAGAACTTAAATGTCGTGGAATATTCTTTGTAACGTTTCTAAAAGGATTACAGTGTGTTTTCACCGTTCGTTCGAAATGGCTTAGTGGCAAAATAATCGCCGTTGAGATGTAAAAAGATGAACAAATTTAGACAGGAGTTACGCACAAGTAATGTTAGGACTGAGACACTCCTTCAGATGAAATTTTACAGCGATCAAATAAAAAAGGTTTTCGTTCCTTTTAACGTAGATTCAAAAGTGAGCATTTCCGTTCAGAGTGACCTTGCTATAGTGAATACAGTAACTTTTCACCCGGAATTTCTTCTGGGATACTTTCATTGTAGATTTTTAACATTTGTAATTTCGATATTAACCTTGTATTCCTTAGGTAGAAACTACCTACACTGTACCTGTCTCTTTAAAGTGCACAACCTGAAGTGCTGTTCGACCACCTTCGCGGACGCGGTGGTGCGATACAAAGCCTTCGTTCAAGTGTCACGGAATCATGCCCACATCGTCTTAAGCCTACGAATTTCGTTAACGATCGGCAGCTGCCATAAACGTTTATGTCCGTGAAATGAGGGCCTAACTCAAACTAAAACGCTGTTGTTATTACCTACGACGCTCGCGAATTCAAAGCAAGTTGGGTAGGAACCGCGCGCAGGGTGCGTTAGATGAGCGCAGGCTCGAGGAGCAGCGACGGATGTTACTGCGGTCACTGGGATGCGGGTGCGTTCGATCGCTGTGCTGCTCAGCTACTTGATATGCATTTGGGATGTACTGGTATGGCGTTACTCGGCTTCTTGGTATGGATTTGTTATGTACTACAATAGCGTTGCTCAGCTACTTGATATTCATTTGGGATGTTCTGGTAAGGCGTTACTCTGCTTCTTGGTATGCATTTGTGATGTACTACAATGGCGTTGCTCAGCTACTTGATATTCATTTGGGATGTACTAGCATGGCGTTACCCTTCTTCTTGGTATGCATTTGTGATGCACTACATATCATGTCGTTAGTTTCTTGATGTGCATTAGTGATGTACCACAAACCATTGCTTTACTCACTTTCTTGGAATGCATTTATGACGTACTTCATATCGTGACGTTACTTAGCTGCTTGGTGCACACGCGTGGAACGCCCCATATCATGGCGTAACTTAGAGAACGTAGGATGGCTGAATAGAGATCTGGATATTCTGCGACAATGTAACCATGGATGTTCTTATGTATAGGACAGGAAGCCCTAGGGAAAACTCACATGTTGTCAACCTCCGTGAAAACAGTATTGCCTCATGAAATTTTCCCTATCTCCTTCCTTGCCCAATGTGTCAAATCGTATTGTATTCAATTCAAACTTTGCATCATGTAAATATTCGCACAGACTCTGTATACTCCAGCAATTGGAATTGATACTTTTCCGGCATCTGAATACCTGGGGTCGCTTAGCCCATGTACACACCTTGCCTCCAAAACCAGGCAGTTTCACTTGCCATTGTTTTTACAAGTTTATGCTATGATGGAAATTCCTCTGAATATCATGTTAATCTTTTGTTCATCATATTTTTACACAATTTTTCTTCTAAATAATTATTGCACCACTTTTATCTGTTTCATTCAAACATTTTTTTCATACATGGTCACTCGGGAATAGTCATCAATGAACTTGAGTAAAACCTGCAGATATAATGTTAAATTAGTGAGAAATGGTATAAGTGGTAATGATATAGCAGAATCTTTCCACATCCTCCTCAGCAATTCATAGACTAACAAAAATGAAAATCAGTTGGAACAGAGCTCTTCTATTAGGATTTTTTTCACTATAATGTCTCCTTCGTCCTGCTATTGCTTCCTCAAACACATTATTCGCCTCAGTTACAAATGTTCTCGTGATTGATCGTCGACATTCCAGTTATAAATATGAACCAATCTGAACAGTTGCTATCACACTACAATGCAGCCATCACATCACGCTAACACCTCTCATACTACATTCAAATCACCTTTTCAAAGTGTCTCATGCTGCAGTCATCCCACCACATCAGACTATTGTAACGCAATGACTTCACACCCATTAAAAACTTGCTAGAAATTTACTTTATTCACCTCTCTACAAATTAATAGAAATTCTTCCTCGCACATACAGCCATTTCGTTGAATTTTCCTAGTATTTTTGACATTAAGACCTCATTGAATCAGATTTTACCTTCATTATCTCTTTTTCTGGCTACAAGATGGGCGAAGTCGTTAAGTGCATTATAAAAATGCGTTTCCTGATGGGTTTCTGTCAAAATCGCGTGTCCTAGAAACATGAAAGCCAGAATAATCTAGTGATCGAGACGCTAGTTTTTCCTCGAAAGTTTTTGCTGTCGCTCGTTTTAGAAAATATCCATAAAAAACATCTCCAATCACGAGCATCAAAAGATATAATTTAAGTTTTTGCTACCCACTGGAATTGGTTTAGCATTTTAAAAAAGCTTTAGAAAAATAATCACGATACGAACGCTTGGACGCGCCTTTTGGAAATTACCCTCATCAGGACCATTAATCAACTTTGAATGACGGATCAGTGATGTTGAATGGCGTTTTTAAACTTCAGAGTAAATTTTCATTTTCATAAATAATAAACAAATTGTTGCTTTTGGCATCTGCTACTCGAGCTGCTGTAATCAGGGAAAAGAAAAGTTGATCAGAGTAACTTCATTAGGGCCTTCAAAGTGATCCTGAACAGATCTTAAGTGCGTAAAAGACAGACGGACCAACCAATTTAATGTGTTCCATTCGATTCAGATTGTATTGACAAAAGAGAAATTACAAACAAAAAATATATAAAAAAATTCATTCATTTTAAAATTTTAGGAGACCCTTGACGTTTTATTGTATGGTTTTAATTCTGTCTGTCCCTCCGTTAGTTAATTACTTACTTAGTATGACAGTGACGCTTGATATCTTGATGACAAGGGCCGTAGTAACTATGACACTGTCAAATTAGTTATGCTTATTTTTAGACGAGAATTCAAGCTACAAAAGCAAGAAATAATTCATTCACATTTGACATCATTTATAGCCTACGCGAATAACTGTAACTCAGATACACTTAGACTATATATTTCTGCTCGATTCAATCCCTTTTTCATTCAGCGATCAACTGTGTTGGGACCAAGAGCGCTTCAATCCCTGTAAATTCAAATCTTCCATAACTTGAGAACTGAAAATATGTGAATGAAGTATCTGAAAAAGTGGCAAATTAACTGCCAAATAATATATTATGAGCTTTCTACTGTGGCAGCACTTTAGGCGGTATAGATTTAGCGAAAATGTGAGAGCATCTGAAGATCAGCGGGAATTTGCAGCGCGGCTTCTTAGAGTTGGTAATGGAGCGGCTGCTGCAGAGCAGCTCTCTGAGGATGATATGGAAGTACCTCACGAAACACCTGCCCAAGGTTCACTTGGCGGTAAAATTTTAACCGAACCACAGAAGAAAAACGTTGAAGTCGAGTGATACTTTCTCCAAAAAATTGTTATTGTTTGATAATAAATGAAGCGGTTGGTCTTAAATTGGCTGCCATCAGATGAAGGGACGTACAACAGCACTGACAGGGCGCTAACCGATTTCCAACTGAAGCAGAGATCTACCTACCAGAATTCTGACTCTCACTGACGCCCTCTGGAATGCCTCCTCATAGGCTCAAATTCAAATATGGTGCAATTATTATGTTGCCCAGGAACATATCTGTTCAAAATGGCATATGTAACGGCACCCGATGGGAACTTATAGCTATAGACGAGCATTGAATCGAGGTATCTCTGATAGTCGGTCCTCTAGCTGGCAGGCAAGCTCTACCCTAGACTAAAACTGTCCCCAAGCGACCCAAGCCTTCCTTTTCACCTTGGAAGAAACCAATTTCATGTGAGAATAGCTTACGCTATGACAATTAACAAGTCGCAGGGATGGTTACCATATACGTGAGAAAACATTAAAATCTCTCCTTTCGTATGTTCTATGTTTCTCCTACCGTGGCGCAACTTTATCAGTTCTTTGCAGGGACATTTAATACTTTGACTGGGGCTGGTTAAAGTGAAGTTTCAACATTCGACTCAAATTTTAAGTCAATTTAAGTAAACAATGGTGAAAATAGCAAACATGAACTGGATCATACTTTCATTTTTTTATTTGGTATTCATGAAAATTGAGTTTGCGACTTTTGGTCGGTCCGTAGCATTATGAAAAATCCCTTCGTGTACCACCGGCGGCTCATGTCGTAGTCAAACTGTTAAAAATATTTAGCTTCATGGATACCTATTTTTTTTAAATAACATCCACTTCAGCGTCTACAGAGTAAATTGATCAACGTAACATTATTAGTTTGTTGCAAGTGTCAATAAAATATATGATATAATGGACACCGTGCCTGAAGAGACATCCACGTAAACCGCANCACTTAGTCTTAGTCGACTAGCTTATATAAAGGCTCCATTTCAAGCAAACTTTATGACGTCACCAATGCGACATATCGTTAAGCAAATAGGGGTGCTAGATGTGGGGCTTGCAGTGTTGTCAGATGCAATATGAGCGCTGCTATTGGTTCGTTGCCATGACGTCAGCATTGACACACGGTCGACGAAAAAACGACTGGTTTAACCCTTCCCTGTTTCTTCAACCGTGATGCAAACCTTTGAACAATTGCTGAGTAGAAAGGTCACAAGGCAATCACTCGTATTTAACTCGTACACTCGTATTTAACTCGTACACTCGTATTTAACTCGTACACGCGTATTTAACTCGTACACTCGTATTTAACTCGTACACGCGTATTTAACTCGTACACGCGTATTTAACTCGTACACTCGTATTTAACTCGTACACTCGTATTTAACTCGTACACGCGTATTTAACTCGTACACTCGTATTTAACTCGTACACGCGTATTTAACTCGTACACGCGTATTTAACTCGTACACGCGTATTTAACTCGTACACTCGTATTTAACTCGTACACTCGTATTTAACTCGTACACTCGTATTTAACTCGTACACGCGTATTTAACTCGTACACTCGTATTTTTTGTTTGCTTATAACTGATTACCATTGGCTTGAGTTTTGTCGGTTCTCTTTGAGAATGTTTCTACAAAGGTTTATCTTGATTTCCGAAGAATTCTTTGGTAATATTTGAATTATTGATAAGTTGTCAGCCATATCTTGGATATTTTATTTTCCAAGAGATGGCTGACAACTAATTAATAATTCTAATTTTGCTAAAGAATTCTTCGGAACTCACGAATAAAATACCTAAGATAATGCATTTTTTATTTTTTATTCAACTATCCATTGACAGGGTTAAACTATCAGCGCGCCACGTATGGTTTGTCTATAAGTACGCCACGTATAGTTTGTCTATGAGAACGCATCGTGTGGTTTACCTGTTTGTACACCTCGGATAGTTTATCTATTAGTGCTCCTCGTATGGAACGTTTGTCTTAGGACGTCTTGTATTAAGAAATTTTTATTAAAAGCCAATATGTTGGCATGCAACTCATGTGGCAACATTTTTGGAAATGAACGGGTTTTCTTTCACTCTTTTTTGACAATCACCTCGTTTGTACTACTAAATTGAACCATTTTGTCGCTAGTAATTCAATTGAATTTAGATACGTGTTTTTCTAAACAAATGATAATCACGGCATAAAACAGAATTTTATGATTGATCCTAACAACATCGCAGAAATTTTTCAGTTTGTCAGTGTTGAACGTAACATTACAAAATTCTTTAATGTCTCCCACGTATTTCGGGCTCCGAGACATATATGAATTTTGCTTAACATTACCAAGATCATTGAAAAAAATTACACTCACTAAGGTTACTGCTTTCATTTTAACGTAAACTAGTGCACACGTGCTGTTCGGCATTAGTCTGAAGAATTTCACCCCTAATTTCTTGCGTTGAATTCTCTCGTGCCACTCAATGTTGTCCAGCGCTATGACGAAGATTTTCCTCGCTTCTTTCATGTGTTAAGCTCTCTTTAGCTACTCGGTGCTGCTCAGCATTATTCCGTAGAATTTCCAAACGCCGGTCAAGGGTCAATTTTACTCTAGCTTTTTCTTGGCGAGCAACATTGCTTCGTCTTGCCATTTCGCGTCGTTCATCTGGCCGTCTTCGATGTTTTTCTCGCTGTCGGAGTCTTGCTACTTTTCTCTTGCGGTTGGACACATTTCTATCTTTAATGGCCTCTTTTGGCGGAATTTTATTCTGAAATGTCGTCTATTATCTCTTCGAAGCTTTTCAAGAAAATCACAATTTCAAAAACAATAACTCAAGTTCCAAAATCTTGGGCCTTATACACAGTGGTAGCCAGGTTACTGGTCGAACGAATTTAAAACATTACTTTTTGCATTTTCGATTAGAAATATCAAAGCGACATGATGAATTTCAACAGAGAAAGCTCCATAGAAAATATCTATTCTAAAAATAAGCCGATTGCGTATTGTGGATAGCATAATCAAGAGGGGGTCACACGGACGGAGGGACGGACGGACGCGGCTACTTTTACATTAGTGATGTTCAAGAAAATACTAAAATATTTAAAGTAGAACTAGCTAATAATCATTGTAATTATTGACAAACCTTAGCAAGGAAGGAGTGTGCTGGTGCCGACTCTGCACTTTAAATTCATTATTTTAGAATTTTTGAGAAACCACAAACACATCGGCCTGTCACCTTGTGGCATTAGGAGATTACCGTTTTATCGCTCAAAGTTTTAGAAACCAAGTGAGAACATAGTTAGCGAGAAAATAACTCGCTTATTGAAATCGAAAATAAAACAGGTTGCGAATAATTCATTGTCAAATTTTCCAGAAATTATAAAAACATTGACAAATACATCAGACACAAGGCAAAGGGTGAAAGGGCAAAGGGTATATCTTGCTTATCACCAATAATATAAAATCATATTTTGTACTTTAATCGTGTTTCTGTCTTATGTTAGCTATCAGTCGGCAAAAAAAATTGTGAAAGCTTTTTATAGTATCAAAGATGTGAACAATATTAGAGGGCGCTTTGATGTCCCACCTTAATTATTTTCTCTGTTCACTGAGCATTCATGAATTAGTTACTATTTTGCAGCGATAAGGGCAAAAATTTTTATTTTTTATAATCCAGCACCGACAGTTTGTTACACGGCTCCATGGTTTCACCTACATGGCCAAGTCTACCTGAACGACACAATTTTTTGACTCATAATTGATGCAGTCTCAAAAACGAACGCACGTGGGGACAGCAGCCACTTTTTCTTAGTTTCATCCAAGCATTTTGTTGGAATAATTAATCGTCACTCGATAGGAGAAAGCAACAATTTGTCAATACTTACCGAACTTCCACGTGATGAAAACATCCTAACTTTTAGAGGCTCAACTTTTGCATTCTTCTGCAAAAATGATATATTGGCTCGTGATTTTTTGCTGCCTGCCATGGAAAATTAATTAAACTTCTAGGGATGATACTTTTCTTCATGAACTCTCAGAATCGCTAATAAGGCTCTGGCACTCCTCTTCATCATGGATTTAGTGCACTTTTTCCATTTGTTTAACTATAAACACATGCTGATTTATATTAAATGTCACACTAACTTTTCAAAAATAAAAAAATAAGATGAAAGTATTTTAAACACTTTATTCATACGTGAGACAAACCACCAAAGAACAGTAGTAAACCATGAATTTTATTTATATTCGGGAAATTATAGATGACTTGAGCATTCTGGACAATAAATGCACTGATATGGGGAATGCAAGTGTTAAAGTATTTCACCAGTGAAACTGGATGCAGTCCAAGTATGGGATGGCGGTATTGGTCATAAATATGAATTTACAGTGGTGACAAAATTTACAAGTATTATTTAATGATACTAAGTATGATGGATGTTCCCTTTTTTACTAGTTTGATCTTCGTTTTCTTTCGTATATGTTAAGATACCTGTTGATATTCATGGAATTCAAACACAAGCAGCAATAGGAACTGCGTATTTTGGCTTGGAGACAATCCAAGTTGTTATCTGTTTTTGTTAGACAGGAATTATTTTTTCTATTAAGGAATTTAACTACAAAAATACGAGTTTTTTTCACGTAAAAGCTCTGATAATGTTCAACACAATTTTTTGGTACTACCCAAAGTATTATAAGTAAATCACACTTCGTTCCAGGATTCATTTTACTGCAGTCTGTCAGCGACATTCATTATTGATCAATTGATTCAGTTCTCGCCCACTACATCATAAATGTTTGCCATCACAGTTTTCTGACAACTAAAAAAACATAAAAGAAGGTTACCTGATCAAAACGTTTGAAAAACACATGTAGCTATCAGAAAATCACATTTTCTACGGCTGTGTGCTAATACATACATACATCTGAAAATTCTGTATTTGTCTTACAGTGACAGTAAGCACACATGTCTACGAAACTAACAGACCGTTATTGTCATCAAGCGTATATCATTTGTAAATGATTTCTACACCTCACAGGGACCCATGCTACATCGATATTATTGCTTCTTCATGGCCTGCTTGCTTGCCTGATCACCAGCTCTCCTTTTAGCCTGCCTGCCTACTTGCCTGCTTGCGTGCATGCTTGTCTGCCTTCTTGCCTGTCTGTATGCTCGTCTGCCTGCTCGTACCTCTGTCAGCTTGATTACCAGTCTGTGTGTTTGCTTGCCAGTTTGCTCGCGGTCTTCTCTAGGCTCATACTAATTTATCTACTAAAACGTGAGCAAAACTTACGTTCTCGTCACTTTTTTTCAATGACTTCGAAAATTTGCAGTCAATATTTTATTTCTGAAGTGAGCTCCTTGCATGAGCTAAGATTTTTCACTTGCCATTTAAACCCCTTAAGATTGATGTATTTCTGCGGACAGGTAAATTTCTCGGTAGCATAAATCATACCAAAAACTCAGTTTTATGAATGTACCTGTTGTTCACGGCTGCCATGTACATATACTGTATATGACACAAGAATGGGCGAAACAGTGCTGTATTTTCAAGTTTGGCAACACAAAAATCTTTGAATTTTTCAAACACCTATTACTCGGTAATCATGAATAGTGAATAACATATCGTAATTTTACCTAATAATTAATTTGTCTGAATGGTGAGTTAAAGGATTCTTTAGCTACAGAATAAGTCTTGGAACAACGTCTCATAAGCATGAGTAATTTTTTCACAGTACGAGGCAGCCTGTGTAATGAGCCAACGCTAAGTTTATCTTCACAAATAAAAATGATTCTTTGACGGTTTTTGATAGTGCAATCTTCGTCCCTGACGATTATCGTTTCTGCTGTTCATTAAATCAGAAAAAATAAAACAGGAAATTGATTTTTTGAAGTGAAATGAAAATTACAAAAAATCAGGGGACTGTCCAGTGGTATCAGAATGTAATTAATAACCGATTCTGCTTCAAATCAAGGCGTATCAGAGATACGTGCAATTAATAACTGATTCTCCTTCAAATTAATAAGTCAGAGATATCTCATGCAAAGGGCCCTCACAATTTCCCCTTAAGTGTACTATGTAGTCTTATGAAACCGTTATTCTTTGAAAATCTAGACAGTATTTTGAGACCCACCTGGAGGAGCAAAAGTTAAGCCAGCAGCTTATTGGTGATGCCATAAGCTTATGAGGCGCGATATTGGTGTTAGAGCGCCTCAAGAACGTAATTTAATTAGGCCGGAAATTTTCAGTAAGCACTTTAAAGAGAGAATCGTGTTTCAAATATCGTGAAACTTCTAAGAGATTTGTAAGATACTTCTTCCTCAAATTTATGCTCATTTTGAAACCATTTTCAGCACTTGTTGGTTTGAATAAGAAGTGAAGATTCATATTTACTTGAAGAAAAGGTTTCTTCAAAAGCCATGCTTATTAGTAGACGATTTTAAAGAGTAAAATCACAATTTAACTGCCGTCATGCAAGATCCTCCGCTACACTTCGTGAAAGAGACAACCGAAAAAATACCAACCATTCCAAAATGAAACCGAAACCATTCGATACCAGACGTCCACACCCTGCTGTATTGAACGAGCATTTAGGAACAGTCCGAGCAACTAATTTCTACGGCATGATCTGCTGCACGAATTTCTACTGCATTTTACTGCTGGATATGGTATTTCAAATCCAGAGTTAATCAATTTTTATTAACAACATGCACAGAGGCTCACATTTTAAAATTTTACACTTTTAATAGCGAAGATTAAATTTTTACTCTTTTCAACTGCATTAGATAGACCACTCTGTTCTACGTTCAAGTAGAAAGATTTTTTCCTTTCACTCTCCTAAATTTTTTTTGACATTTACTCTCAAGATATTTCTTATCTGTTAGTTTATTAATGAAATACCAATGTACGGACGCCGCCCAATCCTCTCCGAACCAGCGAGCATTTTGGACTGTCCTTGTGTTCTTTTCGGGGTTCAAATGTCCCCCTGGTTTGTTTTTAGACTGTCCTTGTGTTCTTTCCGTGGTTCAAATGCCCCCTGGTTTGCCTTTTGGACTGGTCATGTGTTCTTTTCGTGGTTCAAATGCCCCCCTGGATTGCCTTTTGGACTGTCCTTGTGTTCTTTTCGTGGTTCAAATGTCCCCCTGGTTTGCCTTTTGGACTGTCCTTGTGTTCTATTTGTGGTTCAAATGCCCCCTGGCTTGCCTATTGGACTGTCCTTGTGTTCTTTTCGTGGTTCAAATGCCCTCTGGCTTGCTTTTTGGACTGTCCTTGTGTCCTTTTCGTGGTTCAAATATCCCCTTGGCTCGCCTTTTGGACTGTCATGTTCTTTTCCTGGTTCAAATGTCCCCTGGTTTCACAACGCGAGCTATTGGCGTGAGCATGAAAATATCTTCCTGCTGTTGAGAAAATGTGGCCAACAATGGCCGGTACCACAAAATTACAAAACTTTCCTGCAGTTCTTTAGATGCTTAGGCTTTAGACGACTACAATTGATGCAATTTCGCGAAGATGCTGATCTGTCTCAAAGTTTTTAAGGTACGAACGAAAATTGGAAAAATTTGCTGAGGCTTCTTTATACCTAATGTTACTTGAAAGGATTCCTTGGTGAATAGAAAGTCTGATTTGCCATGTAGGTTTCTAAATTCAAATGCGATAAAAAATAGCATTTCTCATCTCATTTTACACCAAAAACTGTTCACTACTATCAAATCGTTTTCAAAATGAATTCAAATTGGCATAAGTACGTTTCACTAGTTCCATGCAGATGCACAATAGTAGTATTGTTGTTAACAAAATGCAACCCAGTGTGCCTCATATATACACTCTTATTGATTTATTTCAAACTTATCACGCATGATTATAAGTCCCTGTATGTGAGTACTAGCTTAAACAGCGTTGTTAATTAACAATGAATTTATTCTCGAATTACGAGGAAAATTATATCGAGAAAACATTGAGCTATAGTCTGTCTTTTAATGTATAGTATCCAAGTATCAACAATGTAAAGATACAAAGCAGATTCATTTATTGCGGTCTAAAAATATTCATTTATTACGATCTACCCAAAAATTTCACATGAAATTTTCAATCAACGGTGGTGACAGAAATAATTTTTTTATTTGAACCAAAACTCCCCTCTTGAAAGACATCGTGAGCTTATTTATACATATTAAGAATCTTCAAAACAATTCACACGAGGATTAATTTCAAACAGAATACTAAGATATGTATTCTCTACGTTCTACATAAAGAAGTCAATTTTACTTTATTTGTACACATTTGAAAGAGTTTGATCAGCCAATTGGCTCGGTTTTCTCACTGTTGCAAATAGAAATTAAACAATGGCTTGAAACAGGCTTTAAACAATGTTTTTAAAGCCTGAAACGAAGGAGAAGTTTATCCGTGTTATATTCATGTAACTGTGTTGGCTTTAAACAATGGCTTAAACAGGCTTGAAACAGGCTTTAAACAATGTTTTTAAAGCCTGAAACGGAGGAGAAGTTTATCCGTGTTATATTCATGTAACTGTGTTCTTTTGTAAGAGTGTACAGTTTTGTTGTCTCGAATGCTCGTGAATGTTTTGATGTTATAATTTATACCCCACAGATTAGTACAGCATTCCCGAATATTTTAATGCCAAGACGAAAATACGAAAATGCAAGAAGCACTTAGGGCCTGCAAGGGTTGATCGAGTATTCAAAACCCTTCACTTCAACTCCTGCGTTCTACGGGCTTCGCTCTTTGCTTACAGCGTTCTGAATTTTGAAGCATCGGGGTAAAAATTTGGAAATGAAGTAACTAAAACTCCATTAAATAAGCCATTGTTTTATTCTGTCCGCTCTGATGTAAAATTTGCGTATCTGATGCCCTTTTCCTTCGCCTCTCATTCACGGATCCTGAAAACAAAATACGTAACTCTTCAAACGTCAGCTTCGAGAGGAGTTCTTGCCATCATCGCGTCCGGTAACGAGCTATTTTTTCTTAGATAAACTTCAATCCAAGATAAACATCAATTTGCTAGTATTTCCCTCTCAGGTATTCAAGTTGAACAATGGAAAATTTCACGTCGTATCACACGATAAAAAAAGGAGAAAATGAAGCTTCAGTTTTAGCGTTAGCCCTCCAGACTTAAAGAATGCTTCATAAAGCTCTCTCCAGCATCCCATGTTTTGTCGAAATTAAATAATATATCACAAAGCCTAAAAATTTACTGATATAAAGCTTCCAGAGCCGAAAACGCTCAATGAAGAAAAAACTCTTAAAATTCTACGCTCATCTTTCTCCAGGTGTTTGTCCGGAAACATTTGAGAGTGAGTGCCACATTTTCATGCACGATTTAGAACTGTTCTGAAGGCGCCAGAAAAACACGATATTTGAAAGCTTACGGGTGGTCAGCAACGCAATGTTGCCTTCAAACGTTTTGCCGTTTTGAATTTGATTTGATGCAATTTCAGTGGAGTGGCTGGAGGCAATCTCACGCACACTGGCCGACCCGTCAAATTCTTGTGATAAACATGTCTTACGTCGTCTAATTAGTGACTCGAGTCTCAAAGGTTTTCCTAAGACCTGCGTAATTTAAAAAGTTACTGAGCAGGTACAAGAAAGCTTTGCATCGAGCGCTCCAAAAACACATCAAGCCTCAGCAGAATTAGTTAAAAAGCGAAAACTTTTCTTATTGAAGTACGGGATGATAAAAGAAGTGGGCCCCAAAATATGGGCTCTCTTACAAAAATAGGCCTCTTCTCGGGAGACTAACAGCGTTATTTTGACGGAGGGCTTTCATTTCCATGAGGTTCATGGTCTTTCTTTTCAGCTATCATCTCTCCGAGGAAATTACGTTTCTCTGGCTTGCGAAGCCTGAAATTCTTTCTTTTTTCAGATCTTGAAGCGTGTTTGGTCAATTGAATAATTCGAATTTCGGGGAAAGCTTCCATTTATAAGCTAACAAATCTTTGATCGATGAATAAAAAATTGCACTCACTGTTGGCACATTATTTTCTTACTTTCACGCTCATTATAAAATACTAGCTCATTTTATACATTCAATAATTCTAACTTTACTTCGGAGGTCCAGTTGAATTTCATCAAGAATGGTGAACTTCGTCATTAAAAAAAGTGGAGAAACTAAAATGACTCGTTACTCCATCAGTAGTTAGTTTTTTGCTATGATTAGAGAATTTGACGGAAGATATGGCTCAAGAGACCTTAACAATGTAAATAAAACATGTAGTACAAAAAACATGAACCAATTGCACCCGCTGTTTTCCGTTATCCTTTTCACAAGCTCATTATCTCCTAACACCTAATTTTTACACAACTTTCTCGCAACCTCATACTTTTTCACATTCCTTTCTAGCAGCATCACTATTTTTACTTACCTGTCTCGCAGCATCACTAATTTGTACTTCCCCGTTTAGCATCATTACTAATTATACTTACCTGTCTCGCAGCACCCCTAGTTTGTACTTCCCCGCTTAGCATCATTACTAATTATACTTACCTGTCTCGCAGTACCCCTAGTTTGTACTTCCCCGTTTAGCATCATTACTAATTTTGAAACCTGTCTCGCAGCATCACTTATTTTTTAATTATCTGTCCTGCATCATCTGTAATTTTTACTTACTTGTCCTGCTGCATCCATAATTTCTGCTTACTTGTCTAGCATTATCATAAAGTTTTATCTACTGGTCTTATCACTTATTCTCACCCTACTGTCTCCTGAGGTCATTCAGTTTTACACACCTCATTTTTTTACCTAACATTGTTCACAGTTAATAAATAGATTTCAAAATACAATGAAATTTATATGAGAATATTTCACATGGTTCACAAAAATGCCCATAAGAATTTTTCATATAAACCAATTGCACACAATATATTATAAAGCTTCACACTCTAGGGTAATTATTTTGATTACGTATTGAGTAATAATTGAACCTTATAGTTGATTATCTTTGTGGTTCCTTACTCAAATACTCTACCATGTCTCGCTGCCTCACTCATATAGAGTAAGACCCAAAAATAGGTTTAACCATGTTTAAAATGTCATAACTTTTCAACGAATTAAGATATTATGGATCTGTTTGCTTTATTCGACGTAGAATATAATTGTCTATGAGTCTCTGCACATTTTCAATAATACGTAGCCACTTCATAACATTTAATAGTTAAGTAATAGGCATCAAAACGAAAGCTGAGCAAGAATTTCTAATTTAAGTTTATGAACCCCTGTATATAAAACAACAGTTTCTGGACATAGTTTTTCACTTAAATAACCTGTATTTAAAAGCATCCTTTATTGAACACAATTGTCTTTACTATCCTCTTCCTTCTACTTTATTGTCATTCCTGTTTACGCAAACTTGGGCTCTTTTCTCATGCTTTTCATTGCTTTTTTCATTCTATGAGGATTATCTTTTAAAATGTTGACCTCCGCCGTGGTGCGCATCCACAAGTCATCTAAATTGATTTGAGGAGTTGAATGTTCCTTGTTTTTCAAATGTGCCCATAAAAGATTATCACAAGGCTCAACTTTCATTTTGGTGTCTATTACTTAACTATTAAGTGTCATAAAATAGCTGCGTATTTTTGAAAATGATTGCAGAAACTGATAGATAATTATATTCTACTTCGAATGAAGCAAACGGATCCAAAATAGCTTCATTCGCTGCAAAGTTATGACATTTTAAACTTGGGTAAACCTTTTTTGGGGCCATACGGTATATATACCTCTTTGCCTCCACGTATCGTACAATTTTAAGCCCCACCATACCAATTTAGTTCTTTATCTGCCAGATGTAGAAATTGCTTGAAACATAAGCTTAGTCTCATATGCGAAACAGATTTATTGAAAATGAAGGGACGAATTTTTTCTTCAACTCTTGAATTATTTTCAGAGGATATTTATTTTAAATTGAGTGACGGATTCTTAG
>JACJUY010001981.1:95963-106284 GCA_014220935.1 Platorchestia sp. MABIK
TTTCAGAAGGCAAACTTTGTCTTCTCACCAGCTCACTGCAATCATCAGAAGACAAAGTTGTCTCCTCACCAGTTGACTGAAATAATTATGGAACAAACAATGATTGAGCGCAAACTTAGATATTTTGGAATAAAAAAATATTTTTGCATGACGACCGATATTCCTGCAGATACCTAATGCTTTCTGCTTTCTTACCATTGGATTTAGTAATTGCAAAGCGAGTTTTTATTTCCAGTCGTAACTGAAGATTTAGAGGAATTTTATACTACGCAAAATTTCAAAATATCAGCTCGGACATCGTTCATGCCCGACTCCTAAATTAGCTACAACTTTTTTCAACGTTGTCTTGAAAATGTTTCTTTTTTTCATGGCAAAAATCTGAGCAAGGCAAAATGAAACCGAGATGCTTGTAGAAGTTATTTGAATGTAATGTAAGCCCCCAACAAGACTCAGTTCCGCCTTCACTTTAGTTTTGTTTATACATCATCATAAGAAATGCATGCAACACTGTCAGTACCTTTTCAAGAAACCTGAAATTTTGTCATCAAGCATTTATTGTTCATTTAAAACGAAGTACAAATACTTCAACGATTTTACGACCCCTTAAGTTGCCTATTTTTATGTTGTGTGTGAAAATTTACATCTCCAAACATTACGCGTAATAAAAAAGATAAAAATAATTTGGAATTTCAACCTATAGCATCTTATTAAACTTAATAGGTAATGCAGAGACGACATAGTCCGGATTTTTAAAGCAGACCCTGAATTTCTGGAGAAATATATTTTTGATGAGCTAGAAAGTAAAAATAAAATGATTGTACACACATTCCTCGCGCATCTGTTTCCCCATCACTGCATTCAGACCTTAGGCAAACTTTAAATCAAAGATTCTTATAAGGTCAGAACGCTTCCTGCATATTTTGCAAGGATTTGAGTTACCTGAAATATTAATGAGATCATAACCTAAGGAGTGGGGCAGTGGCGCAGGAGGGTTGAGTGCGTTTTGCTTCAGCGGCATGGAAGGATTGCCAATTTGAAGGCGAAGACGCCATGGAACAAGAAAGATTGCGAGGTTATGGAGGAAGATTGTTAACTTAAGGAGGAAGACTGGGACGTTAAGAGAGAAGATGGTGGAGTTATGCGGGAAGATTGCAAAATAAACAGTAAAAATTACAAGGTTAACGAGAAAGATCGCACGGTTCATTGGAAAGACTGCGAAGTTAAGTTGGACGATTGCAATGTTACGGAGGAAATACGTGTGAATAATGAGAAGCATGCGATGCCACAGAGGGAACATGTTTGCATATGAGGGAAGATTGGAAGGTTATTCTTCAGCTGTAAGGTTATTTCTATCTCCACACACCAAGATGGGGGCAGTGATATAAGAAAATGATAAAGTGAGTCACAGCCACTGAGGTATGAAGACAAGATGTGCTTTGCCAGTCACTGCGCAACCCTCTGATGGGGTACACGGCCGGCAGGAAAGTTATTGAGTTTGTGATGAGAAGAACAGGTAAACGGACGCAGAATATAAGTGATGAAATAATGAGAAATATAAACACGGAGCTGAGCGAGTATAGCAAAATAAAACATTTTTCGTGAAGATTTTGGAGTGAAACTTAAAAGTAAACCTGAGTTGGTTGTCTACAACTTTGGTGCTGAAACGTATCCTAAATAGTTAACGTGATGTTAGGAATGGAGGTTAAATGTGTTCTGGAAACCTTTTAAATCCCCATGCTTCTGACAGCGCTTGTGTTCATGAACTTATCATGAACTTATTTTCTTTCTAAGAAGTGATGATCGAAAGCGGTCAGAATTTAAATTTTCTCTTGCCTATGGCTACTGCGATGTTTACAGCTCTTACGACAGACAAACTTAAGATAAGAAATTGTTCAATTCTAGATGAATTAAAATAGACGTTATGCGGCTAGTAATGCGTTTATAGGTATCTACTGTGTCTTGTTTTTAGTATGTTATAGTGAAATTAGATCTTCGCCACTGGTATTGCCTTATAATTTGATTTGCCTAGAAGTTCGCTGTTCATTTGTTTACCAATGAACTAATTCAAGATTCACCTGACACATTGAACATTATCGATCAATGAAGCGCTTCATGAGCTGATTTGGAAGTGCATGGATAATCTAGGCGTGTTCTAAAATTAAAGGCTGTCTGAGTAAAGTGATATCAAAAGAGCATGACAAAAGTGCCTGAAATGCATGCTAGTAAAACCAATTGAAAGCAATTGAATGTTAACAAATTACTGCTAGTTTCAATCACAACCATCAGTCTTCAAGCTCAAGCATCCGCACATTGGTTTTACTGCAAGAGAGTAATCGTCTCACAGGTGTGCGGTTCGATATCGACAGAATGATCCCCTAACAATAGCACTGCCGACTATGGCAGCTATGTGGTAAAAACATATCAATGATTAATGTAACTAATTGTCATTGAATTAGGTATGGAGATACTAACGCTGCATGTTGTCAAAATATGGAGAATTACTTATTGTGTAAAGTGTCATGTCAAATGGTTATGTTTATCATATCATGTGGTTCTTTTAATGGGATTTCTTGTTTTCTTTTACTTTACGTTTACTGGGTCGTAATGGAGTTGTTCTTACGAAAGTATCTTGTCTTCTTCTTCACCACACTCTAACTGTCAGCAAATTTAACTATGCTCAATCACATTTGTTTCCATGCTGAACATACCACGACAATCCAAAGATATTTAGAAGTGAAATTATTCAAAACCATAAATAATGATTCAGCTCTAAAGTGCAATGTCCAAACTGCAATTAATCCACAAACTCAATTTTTCAGTGCACATGACAACTAAAGGGTACAATAACATCAGGTTTCGAATTTTTATAGTTGAAACCATGCCATTCTAAAACTGAAACTGGAGTTTTATTCAATTGCAAGAGCAGCTGCTTTATTGCTGCAATGATCAATTCAAACTTTGACACTCACTAACTAGTAACAAGTCTTGTTAAATGCGTCAAGCAAAGTCAGTACTTGTCTGCGCCTAATGAGCGGGCTTCTCACACACGTTCTGACACAACCTGAGTTTCATTCCATCATCTCCAACTTAAGTCAACAACAAATCCCTCTTGGGCACACATCAGGTTATTTAGCCCTTCATTCAGAGTTGGAGTAAAGTTAACTCGGTAATTACGGAGAATCCCCAGGCCTCGTAAAGTTAGAGTTGAGGAGAATCCTTTGGGATTGCAAAGGCAGCTGATGACCGCGTAGAGGCCTTCCTCGTGTCCCAGACCGCTTTCACTGCGCGGCCTGAGCGCAACGCTGAAAAGTACAGGGTGCACTGAAAAAATTCACGCTGACATTAAATGGCAATCAAGGTATCATTGATACACTCCTAATTCCCGTTATAGATAGCGCACGCAAATAAATTCGATGCTTTCTTAGTGGTTACTATTACTTAAACTCTTTTGTTGAAAAGCAATGACTCATCATTTTATTTAATTATCATCGTAGGGTTTGTACTACTGGAACATTGATCTTCATTCGATATTTGAATTTTGTGCCGCTCGAAACTTGCCGCGTTCTGCTGCAATAATTAGACGCGACTCTACGTAGCTGCAGCGAACAAAAAATACCCTAAGAAGCTACGCCTTTGCTTCCAACTAAAAAATACTATTTTTGTAATAATAATATTTTTTAATGATAATATTTGTCCATAATAATAATTTTTGTATTCATGAGAGAAATACGTGTATTAATTAGATATGGCAAAGGTTTTATCGTTTTATAGATTGATTTTTGTGGCCCTGCAGTTGATTTTAAATTCAGTGTCAGGGAAAGTGTTCACAATGCAACATGTCATTGAAACAAACTCTGAAACAATTTAGCTATAGCAAATAAACATATGAGCATTTATATAATACAAGACGTATGTTCGTAGAAGTGGAAGAAAATTTTTCAAAGGTTACCTCTACGAACTAAAGGTGTAAATATTGACAAAGTTGAAACATAATAGTCGGAAAAAAATATGTTTAGATGAGAGTGTACATTACCCAGTAGTTATTTTAAACTTTTAAAAATGCATGCAGGAGCACATGGTTTGATATCGTCATGAGAAAGGTCTAATTTTCTAGTAAGCATTAGGAAATTGTCCAAAAATACGTATTGATTAGAACTAACAGGACCTGTGGAAATTTCACGGACACTGCCATCGTACGCTAGGTGGACACGTCAAAAAAAATTCCGTCAACATTACCTTACCAATTCTAACATAACATTCTCTAACCTAACCTATCCTAACCTAACATATTCTCACGTATCCTATCCTAACCTATCCTAACCGAACCGATCCTGATAGTATAGTATGTCAAAAAAAAGAAAAAACCGTGGACCCGTGAAAAAAATCCAACATTAACTAACCTATGCTAACCTAACCGATGATAATCTAACCTAACCTAACCTATCCTAACCTAACCTAACTGAACCAATGTCATTGTTCAGCTAGGTGGAGCCGTGAGAAAATTCGGTCAACATTATCTAACAAATTCTAACATAAGATATTCTAACCTAACCCATCCTAACCTTACATATACTAACCTATCCCATCCTAACATATCCTAACCAAAGCTATCTTGATAATATGTCAAACATAAAGATACCGTGGACCTGTGAAAAACTTTCATCAACATTTCCTAACCTAACCCATCCTAACCTAACATATCCTAACCTATGCTAACCTAACCTTACATAACTTAACCTGTCCTATCCTAACCTAACCTGTCCTAACCTCTTTATCCTGATAAAATGTCAAACATATCAATGTGTGTAAAGGCATTTTTTTAATGTAACACTCAGGAATTCGGTATCCATGATACCGCAAACTCGGATGAGAGCGTAACGGACGGACTAAGTAACTTACTAACTAAGGAAGGAACAAGCAGAATATTATATAGAAATGTAATTCTTTCACTTCTGTTTGTGTCTTTTTATTTACATCATAAGCTGCTGAAAAATCGTGATGAGATTAGCGTATCATATTTTTCCTTAACCTAAGGAAGCATGTTTTTATTTACATTACCAAGAGGTGGAAAGTACCCATAAGAAAAGCCCACTATAATTTTTAAGTGGAAATGTTCTCTGATTAGCATAACGTGAATAAAAATTCAAAAGAAGACCTGAAAAAAATCCTCAATTTCTCCGTTCCCGAAGTTTAGCAATTGCAGATGGAAGTGATTATCTACAAATGTAAATGATTCATTAAATACGATTTCCTACTTCTTTCAGTGAAAATGCTTTCAAAATTTTGAGATGCCATTCAGAATGTTCTTCTCGCCGACATGAAACGATTGGCATTCTAATAAAACAATCTTCTAGAGTGAGCAGTGAGGAAGCGATGCTGCTGCTTCCAATTACTGTTTCATTTTATAAGATTCTACCAGCACGTCTTTAATAGAAAAAAGTTTTATTGGACGTGGATTGGGCAGTCTCGGTAACTCAATAACTTAAGCCAGCTAGTTGCGTTTTGTGCTGGCAGAACTTACAATTTCCAGGTGCTGGGAACAGAAGGAAGCAGAAATAAATGCTGGGCGAGCCTCGTTGACATTGTAATGAGAAGCGCAACCGATACAGTCCAAATGCTGGAGACGTAAGCAGCTTTGAAGCTCTCGGAGACACAGTCTTTGAGGACTGCAGAATTTGCGATTTGCTCAGCATCGTCAGCTATGCCGCGAATGCCTTGCTGTGATGCAAATTTTTGCGATGCTTCAACTGTGATTTCACAGTTCATCAGTTTATGCATAATCTATAATTCAGAAAAAGGAAAAATTGTGACACCAAATGTTAATGTGCAAATTAAACAACCTTCGTTTTGTACGATTGAAATTAATTTTCAGGACGAAGCTCGTAGTGTAAAGGCTTTGAGTTGGTCGAAGAGGTCCGGCTTGTTTCACTTCATTTCCGGGACATCTTACGCTGTTCAATCTTCCTATTTTTCTTATAAATGGTACCATGTGATACAAATTTTAGGATCTCAAATAACTCATGCTGACGTTCTATGGCATTGCTACATTTATAAACGACGGCGGCGTTTTATTTTGGGTGGCAGAATTTTTATTATTCAGTGAGAGATAAATCACTCGGTGCTCTTTGCTATTTAAGAGCCATGGCATCTTTTTGAATTCTCGAAGGCGGAGTTTTGTTGTCATTTTGGCAGCGATGTTCCGTTTTTGTCACGGCAGAGTGGCCCAGAAATGTGGCGTCATTTCAGTTCTGCTTCGCTCCATTTCAGCTTTTCAAAAAGCACTCGCTAAAATTACTATCTCAGACTTCGAAAGTTGAACTTGAAAAGGTAGAATAGTTGTAGACATTCGTTCACAGCTGTCAGTCTCATACAAGAGAGTCGTTCCAAACCTTAGCTGACTCATCTCTCTCAAGATAAGAGTAATCATTGGGCCTCCTGGTATTCGTTAACGCAAACGATGCAACTTTGAGGTAATTTGGCGTGTTGCACGCGTGTTTCGTTTGAAAATGCCTCTGTAGAATTTTTCATTTTCGACGCACTCCATAGAAGTGGGAAAATGAACAAATGTTTGCGTTCGCACAAAAATTTATAAACTAAAATTTATAACTCAGAGCTACAGTACGTGCGATGGGTTACACCGTTAACCAGGCTGATTCAGTACCCAAATTGACAAAGTCTTAGTAAGCTTCACATGTCCTGGATGATAATCGATTAACATAGGTTTGTGTTGAAAGAAGCTTTGATATTTTAGCTACGCTTTTCGCAGTTGTGGAAGTTGGTCCCACTGCACGCAGAGCTGATGAAGTTCGAGTAGAGATCGGCAGGGGACGAGGAAAAAAAGATCGAGAACTCTGACGATGACTGTGATCTGGTCCCTTGTTTTCCCCCTTCTTTCTTATCTACGATTTATTTTTGGTTCCTTTCACATTTTTTGTAAGATCGGCTGCTTGACTTTGTTATCTCTGTAAGAATTTGTTGGGCAATTTTAAGCTGATTGTATTTTCAGTTATGAAAACACTGATTCTGTGCAGGTTTAGTCTTAATACGAGATTTCTTCAAACCGTTCACTTCCCTCCATATATAGAGTTGATGCAGAGGATGTTACTAACATGGCAGTTGTCAGAAGTCGCTGAAGATAGTTGTGTTATACATGCAACTCTTTACAGTAGTTCAATATTAATATATATATTTTTATATTTAAAAATCATTATTGTTTATTTTAGTTATTATTATTTGTAATCATATTATGAGTAAATAAATAATACTTATTGTGATGTATTTATAACTCTTTGCTGATGTATTTTGTAGTTCGATATTTCTTAGCCTCTGTGTATGAATTCTTGTGATTGGCTTCGACGACGTAAGCATAGAACACGTACTTCAAGAGTCATAACGTGACCGTTATGGAAATCATTTAACTTAGTAAACTTATTATGTTATCTGTTGCGTCAGCATCGTTAAGAAAGCCTCAGAACATCATCAGTTGATGAATAGGAAGATTTATTTCATGGGCTACTCTGGAAATTTTGAAAAATATGTAAAGAAAAAATTTACCCCACATTTAGACTCTTTTTAAGCTGAAAATTTCTAAAAATTTCATTCCTCATTCGGGAAGTATGATTATTTCTTATTTTCTTCATTGGTTAAGCTTCTAAAATTTCTTTGGTTTATGGATGTTAGCCTTTCAAAGCCACACCAGCCGAGCTGCGTCATGAAAGCGAAGCTCGATACGCTTATTAGTTGATCGTATCGATGAGTTAATCTATACGTGATCACTGTAATGGATCGTCACTCGTGTAAAAGATGATTTTTTGAAAATTCTCGCTAGATAGCAAGTAATTACAATACACACAATATTCAGGAATTTGTTTCCATGGGTTTTGCTAGTGACTTTCTGAGTGATCTCTTGATCACTTTAAAAGTGCATTTCGCTTGAATAAAATGATATCGGCCAGTCTTGTAGACTGAGATATTTAGTGATAAACGAACGTCAAGCGCTTCTTTTCAAAAAATTCTTAAATCTCGTTGCAAATATCGTAAGAAAACAGTATTCTGCACAATTTTATTCGCCTTATATAGGTTAACAATACTCGCTTAAGTTCCTTGGGTAGGACTCGATTCTCTAAGACGCGTTCGTGTGAATTCCTATGAACAAAAGGTAAATGCTTCAAATGAACACTGCATGCGAAAAATGANCTGTATAAACTCAAATTGAGCATTGACAGAGTTCTTTACTTTCGGTGTTATTCACGTTAACATATAGAGAAACTAATACATAAGTTCAATGCACAATATATTGAACCATTACATGACATGCGACCCTAAGTACACCATATGCTTTCAGATGAAATGCTAATCGAAGCTGTGACACTGAAGCCTGAATTGTACGATCTTAGATCTCCACACTACAGTGATGCGGTGGCCAAACGAATAATTTGGACAGAAATGGGCCAGCAGATGGGTTTTGAAGGCATAGTTTTTAATATTATGAATATTTATATTTTATCATTTTGCCATGGCACTGACCCTACTGGAGAGCTGAAATCATCTTTCAATGTTTCTCTGACGCCAAAAGCCTCTGTTGTTGCATTTCCACCTCTTCCTTTCATTGGAAGTAAATTTGCTGTATTCGGAGAGAGAGTGTCAGTGCTTTCCGCGACCGATGTGATGTTAGGGTGTATAATATTGTGAAGTATGCATGTTGTTGTAATGATTGCACTAGCATTCACAGGATTAGCTTTCAGTTTTCTGAAATATAACCTGAAGGTTTGAGCTAGTATACCAAATGAGCATTCAACCATCCTCCGTGCTCTAGATACCCTGTTGTTGCATATCCTTTTTTTTCACACAATGTTCAGTTGGTGTGCCTGGGTGTGGCCGCATTAAATTTCTCTTCAGAGGGAAGGCTTCATCTCCTACTATTACATACGGTGCAACCACTTTGGTCCCAGGAAGTGCGACATCATTTGGTACATGAAGCTGGTTCTCGTCGAGATGTTTGCAAAGTTTGGAGTTGGTAAAAACTCCACTGTCACTGTTCTTATCATAGGATCCTACATCTATCCATATGAAACGGTAATTTGCGTCAACCAATGCTAATAGCACAACAGAAAATGTCTTATTATAGTCGAAGAAGAGGGAGCCACTATTTGCTGGTGCCTCAATAACTACATGCTTTCCATCTAGTGCACCAATGAAATTGGGGAAGTTCCATTGCGTCCAAAAGTCACTAGCAATTTTCTTCCAGGTTTCTTCACTCGGAGTTGGAATAGCTTCTTTCATTAGATTCTTTATTATCGCGTTGCATACTTGTAGAAGAATACTTTGGACGGATGAATGGCCAAGGCGGCAGCTGTAAGCTATTGTTCTGTATGGGTTTCCTGTTGCCAGAAATCTGTAACAGGAAAACGTAAAAGCAATGTTATTATTTTATTCATTTTCATGCTCTAAGTGCAAAGATCGGTGGGAGAGTCTGCGAGGACAATTTCGTAAACAGATAAACAAAATAACAAAGAGTGGTCAAGCTGCTACTCACAGCACAAAATGGAAATATGAAGATCAGATGTCGTTCCTGTGCCCATTATTTAGGGATAGACAGCGAATAACATCTCGACAAGATGAAGCGGAAATTATGGGTCAAAATGAAGACAGCAACAAACATCAGCTCTGCAGTGAACAAGTACACCAAGAAAAAGACGAAGCTTCTGAATGTAATTTCACAATCCCTCAGATAGAACCTAGCAGGCGTAAAAGAAGAAAGAAGCAAACTGACACTAGCGCATCTGCTACACTGATGAGGTATTTGGTCGAGAAAAAAAGAGCCGCCCACACACCCCATAGATACCTTTTTCGCATTGATGGCAACGACAGTCAAGAAATTCACACCTGCCGATCAACACTTCATCAAAACAAAAGTATTTTCCATAGTAAGTGACGTTGAACTCAAGTATATTACAAACGAAAATGCTGGAACACATGCACCTCCACCATATGCATGCCCCTTGCCAACTTCATCACCTGCTCTGTTCTTTCAATCTACTCCATCCCCCGCAAGTTCTCAACAAGGTGAATTCAATTACACATACCAAGCACCATCTTTCCAGCCTAACTTTACCCTGTTGCCTAACAACGAGGATACTAACAATGAGACCCCCTTATAAAAATGTAGCTCTAGCAGTAGGAAAAATGTTTTATTTCATAAGTTTAATTTGTGTTTCATTAAGATGAATTAGCTAATGTTCAGATGAAAATGTCGTAGCCCCTTTTTTCTGCTGTCATTTTTTCTGATAGTCGTGACTTAAGGTCACAATTCTTTTATTTT
>JACJUY010001982.1:0-13489 GCA_014220935.1 Platorchestia sp. MABIK
CAAGTCAAGTTCAAATTAATCCCAGTCATTTTCAAATTAATCGAACCCTAAGTTGAGTTAAAAATTGACATAATCACTTGTTAATTTATGGTAAGTATCCAGTATCAGGAGGCAGAGAGTGATTCAGATTTTTGAGCGGCGTAAAAGATGCAAGTCAATTGTAAAAACTTCGTATTATACTACACATTAAAGTTGTTTTACAATTCTCCATTGATGACAGTGTGCATACATTCAAATATTTATATTCAAAAGGTAATATTATGTTGCTCATACACATAGTTTCGAGGATTTATTCACCCTTATAGATATTTATATGCGTGAAATTCCACTTCAGCACATTTATAAATATATATATTCATAAAATCATATACATGCATATACAAAAGATTACTACCGCACGATTTGTAGATTTAATCTTTAAAAAATATAAAAATGCGATTCACTGAGTACTAATGTACGATTCTGTTTGGTTACAATTTATATGAGTACATTACTACACAGATACATTCCTGCATTAGCAAGAAAAATGTTGCCACTGCTCTCTAATCTTCATCTTTCAATGCAGCTTTTATCACTCTGCATTTTTCTTCTCATGTTTTCTTATATTATCCTCTCTTTACTCCTCTTCTTACTCCTGCGCGTATATTTTCTTGTTTATCTTCAATTGTTTCATAGTCCGTTGATTGGTTGTAGAGATCCATCTTGAGGGAAGCGCTGATTCAAATTCAATGAGAAACACTTTTTTTCTATACTCCTATATTAGAGAAATCGGTACATAAGATACTGAAAAAGGCATTTTTAAAATTATTTGTAAAACCGATGTTACGAAAGACAACAATACATATATAAAATCCAAATGTATTCCTATATATGTATGTAAAATTTGCCTGTTATTCATTTCAATTTGACTTGGATTAAATTGAACTTGACTTGGATTAAATTGAACTTGACTTGGATTAAATTGAACTTGACTTGGATTAAATTGAACTTGACTCGGATTAAATTGAACTTGACTTGGATTAAATTGAACTTGACTTGGATTAAATTGAACTTGACTTGGATTAAATTGAACTTGACTTGGATTAAATTGAACTTGACTTGGATTAAATTGAAGTGAAAAAGGTGTAGTCGTAGAAATTCTGACAGCGATTTTGATGACATGTAATTTATTTGTTTCTCGGTTTATTATTCTCAATGCAAATTGTACGTAATTTTACGAACATCAAATATCTCCATTTGAGTCAACTAAACATGCTTTAGTCAATTATTTTCAGTGTGATAAATTTGAACAATTGGTTTCTTTCACTTTCACATATTATGTTCTTTTTTCAGAAAAGTTCAAAGTTGTCATTATAATTATTTTATTGCTTCCTGTGAAGCTCTATAAGATTATTTAAAAATGATAAAGTTCTATCAACATCGGTAGCATTTTTGTAGTGATAAATTGAATTAATTTTCTGTACCAAATTTTTCCATTTATGATTAAGCTGAAAATTTCAGAAGTAAAAGTACAGGGAGTTGTTAATTGGAATTCAATTTGGTAAATCTACATGATTGTTTTATATAATGTATTACGCCTTCTGAAATTAACTTGTTATTGAAATTTCCAGCTTCCAATTCTACTGAAAATTTGAATGAGATACTATTATTTATTACAAAATGCAACCATGAAAACATAAAAAAATAAAGTTCTTAAACAATAATTCCTCGTATCGGAAATAATTGTTCCTATACGGGGAAATATTATTTAGCATTTAATTCTTTTACGCTTTCCTGGTTGCATTTGATCTCGAATATTATCTTCTGAAATTATAGGTGGCAATCAAAAGTCGGGTCCCCTTTTTCTTTCAAGTTTTATAATATATTCGCAAATCATTAAACATTAACTTTGAAAACGTGTCCATAAATCATTACTTATTAGCTTATATAATACGACCATAAGTAATTTCAAATTGTGTAATGTTCAACTATCATTGATTTATTTCACCATTGCACACCAAAACCCCTGGATTTGTTATACATAACATTGCTCGTTAAATTTGTACCGATAAGAATTTGTTATAATTATTAACGCAAATACACAACATTGACCGCACTTGCTCAGCGACAATTTAATTGGGAAGATCTTATTGTTTGCAATGTTATTGTTTACAATCTTATTATTGTTTTTATTTTAAAAATCATGCAATTGTTTTTATTTTAAAAATCTCTTTGTTGTTTATATTTAAAGACCGGATTGTTCTTTCAATTTTTAAAAATCTCATTGTTGTTTTTATTTGAAAAATCTTTTCCCCTACATTATTTTAAAATCTCATTGTTGTTTTTATTTTTAAAATGCTACTGCTGCTTTATTTTAAAAATCACATATATGGTATTTATTTCACAAAATCTTGCTATTGTTTTTAAAATCCGGCTTCCATACTGGATCAGATTTTCCCCGAACATAAGACGTCGCAATGGTGCAGTCTGTAGCGTAAATCCTTCACAGCGGACGTGGCCACGCTACGTGCTGTAGTAAACTCCGAAGCCTAGTAAGAGAGGATACGGTACGAGCGGTTACGCTAAGACGACTTAAGTTGGGTGATCGCAACGTGTGTTAAACATAACCCTCTAAAATGCAGTCACCGACGCAAGTTAAAATTTTCCTTGCAAAAATTTGAATTTTAACTCAAAGTGTCTTTCAAGTAAATGAAATACAGCTGGTCGATTTCTAGGAAATACGAAGCAAGTCACAACCTAAGAGTAAAAAACTGTAATGCGCTTTAAAGTCCCGAATTAAAATTTTTCAACATGCAATATGAATAGACGCTGGAGATTTTGCTGGATATTACGTTCATAATCTGTGAAATGCTGGTGATTATGATAAATATTGCGCTAAACATCCTTAAGATGCTGGATATTGTGCTGGATATTCCGTCCATACATTCGCAAGACGCTGGACATTCCGTCCATTGGGAGCGCCAATACATCTACGTCAATAAACTTAATCCCACTCAAGGGAAACTCGACTGATAAAATTGAGGCTTTTATGAACTGCTTAACTTTAAACTGAAATTCAAAGCTGCTGAATTTTACTCACTCCCATGACGGGTATCCTAGAAATATATTATTTTTACTCACTGAATTTTACTCGCTTCGCTTACGGGTATCCTTCAGGTAAATTAATTTTACTCACAGCTCTTACAGGGAACCTAGAGGTAAATTAATTTTACTCACTGAATTTTACTCACTGCACTCACTCACTTTACTCATTAAGTAAATTAATTTTTCTCACTGCACTAACTCACTTTACTCATTAAGTAAATTAATTTTATCCACTGCACTCACTCACTTTACTCATTAAGTAAATTAATTTTACTCACTGCACTTACTCACTTTACTCATAAAGTAAATTAATTTTACTCACTGCACTTACTCACTTTACTCATTAAGTAAATTAATTTTACCCACTGCACTCACTCACTTTACTCATTAAGTAAATTAATTTTACTCACTGCACTTACTCACTTTACTCATTAAGTAAATTAATTTTACTCACTGCACTCACTCACTTTACTCATTAAGTAAATTAATTTTACTCACTGCACTCACAGGTATCCTAGAGGAAAACTAATTTTACAAGCTGAATTTTACTCACCGAAATTTTTTTCATTGCACCTACAGGCTCCATGAATTAAATTAGTTAGACTTACTGAATTTTACTCTCCGGATTTACGAGTGTCCTTGCGGTCAATAAATTTTTCTGTTAACTTTCATATATTATAACATTTATTTCCTACCTCAGGACCTCTACATCGCTATGTTGACGTTCCCGTTTAACATTCATACATAAATCATTTTCTTTTGTCACGCATTACGTTCTGTATAATTTCGTGTACAATCCAAATCTCAATAATTACAGCATTTTCTACATATAACATTTTCTTTCGCCACGCATTACGTCCAGAACAATTTCATGTACGATCAGAATCTCAACAATTACAATATTTTCTACACATTAGAGTTTCCTTACATAGGTATCACGTTCAGTACAATTGAGCTAAAAACTTCAAACAGACAAAAAAGACAAGGTTCACCCTAAACCTTTCCTTTTTTTGCTGTTTCGAACAAAACCTAATGCAAAAATAAAGGCTCATCTCACCCATGGCTACACTTATTTTCTCGACTTAATTTCTACTGACTGCTCGCCGGCGCGCGTATCATTATCTATTCAAAATTCGCGACGTATGTATGTAGGAAAAATTAGCCTAAAATGAATTGAAGAAAGTTCTGAACACTTATGAATGGAAACATGATGGAAATTCATGACATGAAATTCGTGATGATGGAAACATGAATTTTATGTATCTGAAAGAAGTGAGCAAGATCTACATTTGTATCTTGAAGGAAAAAAGATGCTCATACTTGCATAAAACACAAAGCTACGCAATCACACACAGATTACGAACACATACGCCACCACAGGTAGAGACCTATTTTAGTTAATTATATCCTACGCTTATACTGCATGCGCATAGAATCCATTGATATGAATGCACGTTTTCTAAAGCTTAACACATATTGTAACTGATGTAAATAACATTTATTATCAGGTTCATCTACACGAACATGTACTTTTACGCTAATATTATTATCATTATTCAATATCACACGGAAGATGAAAAAAATATCTTACTTCATTATAAAATATTCCCCGCACAACATTGGCTATGGTAACACTCTTATACGTAACATACAAATTTGTAACATGCGATTAATTTCGCCTCATACATAGTACGTACTCCTACAATGCACTTGACGTACATGCACACACACGTACCCACACTCGTACGCACATACACACCTGCACAACGCACATGGGTTATTTAAATCCCGAATATTGAACTTTTTTCTTAAACACAACATCTACCAGTCTTATCAATATAAATTAATATGTAAGAGAACACATGTAAGGAATTATAGAGCCATTTATATGAACTTTTTACAATATGGTAACAGCATTGAAGGTTAATCCAGCATTTAATACATAGGTTACCCTTCTTTAACCTCCACAGTAACACAAAATGTATTTTGGCAAAAGAACCACACAATATGTCTTTTTGCACACGTTATCTTTATGTCTCTCTTCCCACCTTATCTAATATGTCTCTCTTCCCACCTTATCCAATTTGTCTCTCTTCCCGCCTTATCCAATATGTCTCTCTTCCCACCTTATCCAATATGTCTCTCTCCCCACCTTATCCAGTGTGTTTCTCTTCCCACCTCATCCAATATGTCTCTCTCCCCACCTTATCCAATTTGTCTCTCTCCACACCTTATCCAATTTGTCTCTCTCCACACCTTATCCAATATGTCTCTCTCCCCACCTTATCCAGTATGTTTCTCTTCCCACCTCATCCAATATGTCTCTCTCCCCACCTTATCCAATTTGTCTCTCTCCACACCTTATCCAATCACCTTAATGAGATCTAAATGAGATGATCCAACATCAGGGCAATTTTTACAATTACTCGACTTTGACCCGTGTATGATCAAATCTTATTCAGGATGGAATATCTTCTGATTCAGAATATAACATCATTTCATTCAGAATGCAGTATCCTATTATTTAGGATATTATATCCTCTAATTCAAGTTAAAATATTCTCTTTTTCAAAACATAATATCCATTATTTCAGGGTATAAAATACTATTATTCAGAATAATATATCCTTATTCAGGGAACAGTATCAACTTAACCAGGGTAAAATATCCTCTTATTCAGAACATCCAGTAAATATTCTCACTGGATGCGTACCATACAACAATCACATAAGTCTTAATAACTAAATTGGGCAGGATACACTTATACAACTAAACAATCGTCCTCTTCTCTGCCTCTCGTACCAGTCAATGTGGAGAGAAATTAATCACCAATCAATCTTCTTCACCTTACGGGCCTTCCCCTGTGAGTCAATCGGTACTTTTTTGGTAAGGGAGTAGTTTTTACTATTTAAAATGATGGTCACAATCCACGATGACTGCCACAATTTAGAGTGATTGTCACAACACAAAGTAGTTGTCACAACACAAAGTGGTTGTCACAACACAAAGTGGTTGTCACAACACAAAGTGGTTGTCACAACACAAAGTGGTTGTCACAACACAAAGTAGTTCTCACAACACAAAGTGGTTGTCAAGATTTAGCAGACTTGCACGATCATGTTTACTGCCATAATTTTCTAGATGATGAAATAATATTGTCTGATTGAATTTTAAATCCTTTATTATTCAATTCACGTTCACGTTTGTTCACGTCCAATTTGAATTTTTAACGAGGAGCTATGTACATCCATGGCGGATCCCGTTGGCATAGAATCATGTTCACTTCGGATCTAACACATTTTTAGGAATCACGTTGAAGTTTAATTCCAGAGACTCTTTAATTATCAATCACTTTTCCGACATCCCTTTTGATTCTTTAAAAGCCGTAAATATTTGTGAACATTTTTACAATTTTTACAAGTTCTGATGTTAACAAACCGAGGATACTTCGCTGATCACATGGTGTGTTCACAGTGCGCTTCTACACCCTCAATTGATCGTAAAAGGAACATTCAACATTTTTAATGCGGCCCTGAACGGTTCATGACATCATGACAAGAGATAGTAACAAGTCATACAAATTTTAGGGAACGTAACATACGTACTTCAAAATCCAACATGGTGGATGCAGATTCAATAATAAATTTTTGTAGACATGGAATTTTTCTGCGGAATCAATGTGCGATGTTCGTACCCATACACTATTCACAGTGTTTTGATCCTGCTATTTTTATGTATAATAGGCCTTAGTGTTCAGTGGTCGTGTGTTTTAAAAGCATCAACATACATAGCGTTTTACAAGCACTTAATTTTGCACTTCCCTTTGCAGAACACGTAGAAAGCAAATGTGTATGAATTTCAACGAGATCATTTTGCTTAGTGTTTAGTACAACTAGTCGATATATCTTAGCTCTGGCATTTTGGGAAGAAAAATTTCAAATTTGCCCTTTGCCTAAATAAAACTTAGCAACAAAGTACCCAAAAAGAACACTTCCGTATCCTTCGTGAACGGTAACCAAAGGATGCCTCGGAAAATAATTATATGATTTAAAATTATAATTTTAACCTCATTGTGTCGGAGTATATATTCCTCCCTTATATTTTGTAGCACTTCTCAAGATAAAGCTCAAGTCTTTGATATTTCAATAAAAAATGACAATATGATGATCAAGGTCACCATCATATTGGTCACCATTATCAGAGCGATGGCATCTATTCCAAAAGAACACTTATCATTGTAAAGCTATGCTGTATATGGCCGACGCCACAATGTATCTTCTCTATATCTCACCGCACAGAAATTAGTGCATTAACACTCATTGACATACTTCTCTTCTCAGAAAAGAAACATCTGGTGTGCAATATTTTCGACGCAATCACATCGGAACATCTTGATAGCATTGACCACTGACTTGGAAAATTCGATGTTAGCTCAAAGCTTCACTGCAACAGGTTTGCCTCTCTACAAATCTTATTATATACACCTAGCAACTCACAGTCAATCTGAGCAATCACAAACTTATGTTACATACATCTGGTCAAATACCCTGTACTCTACCACTCCAGAACTGTACTCTACCATCAGAACTCTACCATTCCCGTACACTATCGGAAATTTCCAAGCTTGTCCATAAAAAACAGGTTAGCGAATGGAAACCATTAACCTCTCTTACGTCATACGTGCTGCTATTACAACAAGGGTTCCGTGGCATTGAACACGACAGCTTCTTCATCGAATGAACTTCTGTCCTGGAACAGAGAAATTTTGGACGCCTGATTACAGGGGGATTTTTTATCAGCGATCTTTTCAGTTTCAGTTTTAAGTGTCGCAGCTTTGGCATGTGCCTCTGCGTCTTCAGGTGAACTTATCCTGACAAAAGGCCCTTGCTTGTCACCCTTGCAAGAAACTTCAGAAGCGAACCGTGGGTCCGACCCTAGCGGAGACGGCGACGGAACCTCCATTTGAAGAAAATCTGGAGGGTCATTATCGTGTAAGGTTTCGCCAGTTCCAGAAGGGGTGAGGATGGGAGGGGTAATTAGAGGAATATTAGGGGGGTCAAAAGGACTAGGAGTTCTGCTAGAGCTCCTGGACACTGGACGATACGTCGGTAAAAGATTCTCGACGTTCGCGTCGGTGCCTGCGTTTAGGTCAGACACGTCTGCGCAGTTGCGGGTTGCGTTGAAATAAGAAACTTGCGACAAGTTGGGCTGGGAGTGACGGAAATGACGAGGTTGTGAAGCCCCTGGGCCTGAATTTGAACCCGTGGGGAAGTGGTGAAGTGGCAAAAGCTGCTTGCTCGTCTTCTGGTGGTGGAAATTGTGGTGAGGTTGGTTGCTGCCGTTGGTGATGAACGTGGTCGTGGTGGTGACTTCCGAACAAACCGACTCTCTTTTGTTGCCGATCCCGGCGAAGAATCTGCGGCTGTAGCTGGGGACCAAACGCAAAAATTTATGTAACCTTAAGGCAGTAAATGGACCGGAAAAAGTTATGGGATCTTTGAAAATTAAATTCCTGTCTGCCACAGAAAGAGCCTCAAAGTTACCGACCTATAAATGCCTGAAAATCATGGAAAAATTCATTTTCTTTAGGAACATACACCGTCGTCATGCTGGTTATATGTCGAATCTTTACAAAGTATTTTAATATCTATTAGTTGTAAGGAAGTAAAACTACACAGCAAAGTTAAAATAAAAGTGATGACATTTTTTCGAGTAGTTTCTCAGAATTTTCGAAATAATGAAAGGCGGTAAATATTTCGCCTCTCTGCAAAATGCATATCATAAAAAATGACCCAACTAAATTGGGGAATGAAATGTACGAGTTGACTGCGCTTGATTCGTTTGGAAAGTTAAACTTATTTGTAAAAAACATAAATTGTCTTCAAACGTGTAAATTATTTAGGAAACGCTAATTATGAATATATTTAGTCAGGGGCTGGAGTCAGGGGTTGTAGTCAGGGGTTGGAGTCAGGGGCTGGAGTCAGAGGTTGGAGTCAGGGGCTGGAGTCAGAGGTTGGAGTCAGGGGCTGGAGTCAGGGGTTGGAGGATATTTGAAGAGTCAAAGATAACGTGATGAATTTTAAGATAACTGAGGAATTTGAGAATACTTGATGATATGAAAGATTCTGAAGGAGTTTGAGGATATTTGATCAGTTAAAGGATACTTCAACAGTCAGAGAGTACTTGATGAGTTGGAGGATGCTTAGGAGTCTGAGGATACTTGATGAATTGGAGGATACTTGATGAATTAGAAGATACGTGATGACTTGGAGGATATTGAAGTAGTCACAGGATATATGAAGAGTCTGTGGATGTCAAGGAATCGGAAATCATGTCGCTCATTGCGAAGAACGTCGCAAGTCGAAATTCTTGATCATACAGAGGAAGTGATTTTAACTTTGGAAACTGCATTTCGGAATTCATTTTGGGCGAAAAAAATGATCCTTCCTATAGGTCAATTTTGAAGGTTCGGTTATGACGGTTTTACTTAAATGCGTAGAACGAAATGGCTAATTTAGCAGTAAGGACAAGTTCATTTTCCAAAATTTTGAGATAAGACGTTATTCTTCTCAATGAGCGATATAGATAGTCATGAGAAGACCATTTTTGAACGGCAGTCACTTATGAAATATATATGTGTTATTAACAGCCACGAATAAAACGCACATTGTTGACAGTCACCTGCGAAGTCCAAATTATTGACCGTCCTTGAACTGAATGCATCCAAACAAATTTTGAAACTAACTAGGCAGCTCACATACAACAATGGACATAAGTGACCTGAAAACCTAAGCAAATCTGGCACTAGTAAATCAATAAGCAAAGACGATAAGTAGTCGCTTGGTAGTCTGACTCCTAGTACAAACAACTGCTACTAGTTACTCAGTAAGCAAAGACCATCAGGACTTGGACAGACTATCAACGGTCACCGGGACGGTCTGCTTCTAATACAGCCACTAGTTACTCAGTAAGCACAGACTACCAATAATCACCACTAGTCACCTGGCCAGACCACCAATTAGTCACCTGAACAGACTACCACAAGTCACCTGGACAGGCTACCACTATTCACCTGGCCAGACTACCACTAGTCACCTGGCCAGACTACCACTAGTCACCTGGTCAGGCTACCACTATTCACCTGGCCAGACTACCACTAGTCACCTGGCCAGACAACCACTAGTCACCTGGCCAGACTACCACTAGTCACCTGGACAGACTACCACTAGTCACCTGGCCAGACTACCACTAGTCACCTGGCCAGACTACCACTAGTCACCTGGCCAGACCACCAATTAGTCACCTGCACAGACTACCACTAGTCACCTGGCAAGATTACCACTAGTCACCTGGACAGACCACCACTAGTCACCTGGCAAGACTACCACTAGTCACCTGGACAGACTACCACTAGTTACCTGGCCAGACTACCACTAGTCACCTGGACAGACTACCACTAGTCACCTGGACAGACTACCACTTGTCACCTGGACAGACTACCACTAGTCACCTGGCCAAACTACCATTAGTCACTTGGACAGACTACCACTAGTCACCTGGCCAGACTACCACTAGTCACCTGACCAGACTACCACTAGTCACCTGGACAGACTACCACTAGTCACCTGGCCAGACTACAACTAGTCACATGGACAGACTATCAACAGTCACCTGGACAGACAACCACTAGTCACCTGGCCAGACGACCACTAGTCACCGGGCCAGACCACCAATTAGTCACCTGGACAGACAACCACTAGTCACCTGGCCAGACTACCACTAGTCACCTGACCAGACTACCACTAGTCACCTGGACAGACTACCACTAGTCACCTGGCCAGACTACAACTAGTCACATGGACAGACTATCAGCAGTCGCCTGGACAGACTATCAACAGTCACCTGGACAAACTACCACTAGTCACACGGACAGGCCACCACTAGTCACATGGACAGGCTACCACTAGTCACCTGGAGAGCCTGCTGCGGCCCCTAGGTGACACATCCCTGCCACTAGTTACTCAGTAAGCCCTGACTATCACTAGTGACCACTAGTCACCTGGAGAGCCTGCTGCGGCCCCTAGGTGACACATCCCTGCCGAGCTTTTCAAGGGAGCGGCAGTTGTTGACGAGGCCTCTCTCTGTGCGCCAGCGCGCGATGTGGTGGCGGATGCTGTTCTGCACCTCCGTGTTGAGGAAGCAGTAGAACAGCGCCACCCACAGCCCCTGTGTACAGTGTGTACAGTGTGTTCAGTGTGTACAGTGTGTGCAGTGTGTACAGTGTGTACAGTGTGTGCAGTGTGTACAGTGTGTACAGTGTATACAGTGTGTACAGTGTGTACAGTGTGTACAGAGTGTACAGTGTATACAGTGTGTACAGTGTGTACAGAGTGTACAGTGTAAACAGTGTGTACAGTGTGTACAGTGTGTACAGTGTGTGTGCAGTGTGTGCAGTGTGTACAGTGTGTACAGTGTGTGCAGTGTGTACAGTGTGTACAGTGTGTGCAGTGTGTACAGTGTGCTGTGTTCAGTGTTCTGCCCCTCCGTGATGAGGAAGAAGTAGAACAGCAAACACCCACAGCCCCTGTGCGTGTGTGTGCTGTGTTCAGTGTTCGAGTGTTTTTACAGAGTGTATTAGAATGCTCTTGTAGAGTACAGGGTCTATTAGTGTGCTCATTTAGAGGACGGAACTTATTAGTGTGTTCTTGTAGAGTACAGGGTGTATTAAAGTGTTCTTAAAGAGTACAGGGTGTATTCGTGTGTTCGTATAGAGTACAGTGTGTATTAGTGTATTCGTGTAGAGTTTAGGGTGTACTAGTGTGTTCTTGTAGAGTACAGGGTGTATTAAAGTGTTCTTAAAGAATACAGGGTGTATTAGTGTATTATTTTATAGTACAGGGTGTATTAGTGTGTTCCTATATATTACAGGGTGTATTTGTGTGTTCTTATAGAGTACAGGGTATATTAGTGTGTTCTTATAGAGTACAGGTTGTATTAGTGTGTTCTTATAGAGTACAGGGTGTATTAATGGGTTCTTATAGAGTACAGTATATTAGTGTGTTCTTATAGAGTACAGAGTGTATTAGTGTGTTCTTGAAGAGTACAGGGTGTATTAAAGTGTTCTTAAAGAGAACAGGGTGTATTAGTGTGTTCGTATAGAGTACAGGGTGTATTAGTGTGTTCTTATAGAGTACAGGGTGTATTAGTGTGTTCTTATACAGTACAGGGTGTATTAGTGTGTTCTAATAGAGTACAGGGTGTATTAGTGTGTTCTTTTAGAGTGCAGGGTGTATTAGTGTGTTCTTATAGAGTAGAGGGTGTCTTAGTGTGTTCTTATGTAGTACCGGGTGTATTAGTGTGTTCTAATAGAGTACAGGGTGTATTAGTGTGTTCTAATAGAGTACAGGGTGTATTAGTGTGCTCTTGTAGAGGACGGAACTTATTAGTGTGTTTATGTAGAGTAGAGGGTGTCTTAGTGTGTTCTTATATAGTACAGGGTGTATTAGTGTGTTCTAATAGAGTACAGGGTGTATTAGTGTGTTCTAATAGAATACAGGGTGTATTAGTGTGTTCTTATATAGTACAGGGTACGGCAGTCAATCCCGAACTTTCGAGAGACTGTGGCGACCTATAAATACAGAATAGATTGCTGCACTCCATGTTAGTAATAGATCGTGAGCTTACTTAATGAGCTGTCTTGAGCAGCAGAAAAATATCATCTCACTCGAAGGCCATGTGCGTATAAATTTTAAGAGTCTCAGGAAACGTATTTAAACGAATACACAACGTGCAAGGTTGTTAACACAAGCATATTTCACGAGTTTACACTTCTTTATGTCACAATATCATCATGTTCTATATTTCTTCATATTGCAAAAAGGCAATGCGTTACCTACATATTCCACGCATGCTAATCGTAAATTTTATGTGAAATGCTTAGGTATAGTGAACTCATCTTGCTGTGTGTGCGTCGGTATGACCGGTCGTGTTGGGCGCGTTGGAGCGTGTGTGTGTGTTGTGTATGTATGTGTTGTGTGTGTATTTGTTTTGTTTTATGTGTGGGTGCTGTGTGTGTATGTGCTATTTGTGCAACACATATACACACAACATGGAGTGTGTGCACGTGTTGTGCGTGTTTTTTTGGTGTATGTGTTCTGTGTGTGTTGTATGTGTGTGTGTGTGTGTTGTGTGAGTGCGTGTATACGGTGCTGGGCGGAGCTATGTAACTGATGTATTCTGTGATAGAATCTTAACTGTTTAGATTACGGTAACGGTTACGCAAATCGTAAATACTAAAAAAACTTGTTGGTGTTCAGAAAATCAGTTTAATCGCGAATTCGCACACCTGAGCTACAAAGATGTCGTCAAATTATAATCGTGCGCTTTTCCTTGTTACGCCTTATTC
>JACJUY010001982.1:80336-102677 GCA_014220935.1 Platorchestia sp. MABIK
GACTGATCAGCTTCAGGGCACAACTGGCGGTATTTTGCGTATCTAGGATACAAGCTCATTGAGGTAAACGACTGATCAGCTTCAGGGCACTACTTGTATTTTGAGTATCTAGGATACAAGCTCATTGAGGTCAACCGCTGATCAGCTCCAAGACTCAATCACCATGAAAGTCGTCGGAACAAATGCCCAAATCAATGTTTCCAATTAGAAACGTTTGTTATGGTGGTCTAATTTTCGGTTACGATTGATGCAGCTCATTTCATGTTAAAATGGACGAGTGAGGTGTGTGTATTTTCACTCAAGTGTGTACTATCAAAATAAAATATTGTAGGTTCTTCTGTCATAACACCTGAAGATAATACGACTATTATATCTATGGAAATTGGTGCTCATTGGGGGTAAATGCGAGGTCCCGTGTTTCGGTAGGCGATCTCTTTGTTAAAAGAAGATTTTTGGTTTTCTTATGAACATTTATTTTTGATTCACTTCTTTCTTTTCTTTAGCATCTACAGCATTCAGTTTTCACCTTTCGTTACTCTTGCATTCAATTTTTAAATTTATTGATGGACTTCTATCTATGCTCCTGTATCTATGTGTGAGGTGATTGGGACACGCCTTGTGCTTACGTTCCCTGCTCCCTCACCTCCATACCAAATTTGTCTATATTCTCTTCTTTTTTTCTTTGAAAATCTTTCGTTGTGGATAAGGAGGCTCAAACTAATATTTCGGGTTAAATATTGTTTCCAAAATTTGTCAATTCTTTCGCATGAAAAAAAGGTTAATGCTTCGGATATTACCATCATACAAACTTTTGGGAAGGATTCGACGCCTTCACTCTTGACTATTCAGTCTGGACTGATATCATGTACTATCTCTTATTAGTTAATCTCTCATTAGTACTATCTTTTATTAAGTAATTAATTTACCGGTGAAACGTTTTCTGGTAGACGTTGGGAGCAGATTCGAAAAGGCACCCTTAATTCTCAGGCTAAATGCATTTCGGTGAATGTGGAGTGTTACCCGAAAATGGCAGTCGTATTTCTCTTTCAAAACGCATTTTGATGCGTGAGAAGTATTATTCGGAAAAAAAGTTACATTTCTCTGCCAAAACATGTTTGAGTGCCCGCGGAATGTATCTTGGAAAATGAAGTTATATTTAATTTCCCAAACACAGTGATTCACGTTGATGGGACCTTAAAAAATAAAGTTATATTTCTCTGCCAAACATACAGTGATTCACGCTGAGTGTACCTCGGGGGAAATAAAGTTACATGAGTGTAACTCTGAAAATGAAGTTACATTTCTCAGCCACAACACAGATTCAAGTTGATGGTACATTGAGAAATAGTTACATTTTTCTGGCAAAACACAAAGTGATGCGGTCTGAGTGCACCTTGGGGGAAATACAGTCTAACTGGCGAGTGGCTTAGAGAGCAGTACAAGCTCGGAAGAGGAGCCTGTTTTGCGTGTGATAGTAAGCTGGTTAAGGGATGATCTTTATTGAGGTGCCAGCGCCGCAAGACAAACAAGACCAAAAGCCTCCAACAAAAACAGACGTAACGCGGTGGCTCGTGTGAAGACTGGAAGCTCTGCTCTCTGGACTGTGTTTGTGTTCTGTCTATGTTTTGTGTAGGTTATGCTGGTCAGTTGGTAGTGAAGTGTTAGTAGTTTTTGGAAATTGGTGTGATCTGTTAAGTGTATTTTGCAAGACTGGCTACCAAGTGGACAGTTTGAGTTGTGTGTTTTTTGTGCCTTTTGTGCTGGTCAGGTGGTAGTGCTACTGATTAAAATATTAGTTTTGCTTCTAAATTCAAAGTTGTAATCTAAACCTTTTGGTGTTTTAGATGTCTTTTTTTACTAGATGTCACAATATTGCCTTGTAGAGTTGCAAGTCAAGCAAGTTTCGCATCCACAGACAATGACCACATTCGAGAATTATACCACATTCACGAATAAAAACCACACTCGCGAATAAAAACCACATCTACGAATAATAACCACATCCACGAATAATAACCACATCCACGAATAATAACCACATCCACGAATAATAACCACACTCGCGAATAATAACCACATCTGTGAGGTCTCCATTGCCTATTGGTTCTCCAAATTCGCGTGCAATCAAAGCAATAAAGTTACAGGCTCCGAAATGGCGGCCGTCAGCGCACGCTGCAATTGAACGCCGCGACGGCGAGTGAACGCTTCACGAACGCTCGTGAAATGCGGCTGTGCGCATGCACGACAGTTTTCAAGGGCAGGAATTGAACGCAGCTATGCGCTAAGTTTTGAAAGGCCATAAATGAATGCAGCTGTGCACATGCGCGAAAATTTTAAAAGGGCCAAAATTGAATGCAGCTGTGCGCTCAATTTGAATAGAGCGAGAATTGAATGCAGCTATGAGCTCAATTTGAATGGAGCGAGAGTTGAATGCAGCTATGAGCTCAATTTGAATGGAGCGAGAATTGAATGCAGCTATGAGCTCAATTTGAATGGAGCGAGAATTGAATGCAGCTGTGCGCTCCAGTTTTGAACAGCTAAAATTGAATTCTGCTGTGCGCATATGCCAAAGTTTTGAAGGGCCGGTATCAGAGAGCTATACACATTTGCAGGAAATTAAACGAAGTTCATAAATGCAGCCATGACATTTGCGACCAAATTTAAAGGCCATTCAAATACAGTATGTAGTTATGAATGTGTGTCCTACTACCCAGTGTTCTGTAAGTTAGGATCCACTTATATCTTCACAAACAGGACGACTTTAGCTTATAATGCAGCGGCGTTTGTTAAAATGAGCAGCGCGGTACTAAAACATACACAAATAATCTCGATTTCATCTGCGTTTTCTACGGTGCTATTGCTTGTTGCACAAGTTACAGTACTCACACGACGCTCGTTACACAAGTTACATTACTCACACGACGCTCGTTACACAAGTTACAGTACTCACACGACGCTCGTTACACAAGTTACAGTACTCACACGACGCTCGTTACACAAGTTACAGTACTCACACGACGCTCGTTGCACAAGTTACAGCATTCGCACGACGCTCGTTACAAAAGTTACAGTACGTCGACAAGCCTGTTTCAATAACCAAAAGCTTCGTTCGCTGCCGCTCCTGAGATTGTCCGTTATTTTTACGTTATTTTTAGTCCTGTCTTCGTCTTGACCAAAACTGACAAGCTGAACAATGCAACCCTCGAACAAGCTCCCCCCTCCACTGGTCCCCCCTCTTCCCTCTCTTCCTCTCCCCTTCCCCCTCCCGTACGTCTTTCGTGTCATTTCGAGCAAAGGAAGAGCACAAAAATCTCTATGTTCTGACTTCCAAAAGATCGTTCTAGGAATTCTGGGAATTCGAAGCGTCGCAACTAAAACAACGGGAATGCTACTGATTGGAGACAGCTCTGCTACAAAGAGGCGGCGGTTTCGATCAATGGACATTTTTCAGCGAAGGCGTTGCGTATTTCGAAAGAAACAAGACGTCGAATGTCTTGCTGGTATTTCTGAAATTCTTGTGTCGCTAACCATAAAATAATTTCATCATTCGAGATGGAATCAAGATTTATCATTCAATAGTAATTCTAGACGTCGAACGTCCTCGTAGTGTTTTTTTAAATTTTTGTCTCGCCAAGATCTCACGACAAATTTTTTTTTGGAATTCGTGGAAATGAAGTTCAATGAAGCTTTCTCTGTGATATTCGTGATATTTATTTTTCCTAAGATGTGTTGTAGTTTAGTATTTGAAAAAGTTTCTTTTAACTTTACAGAGGATTGAGTTGAGTTTGAGTCTGAGGATTGGTCACTTACGTTGAGGTGCGTGCAAAAAAAGTTTTGTGAAAAAATAAGTGTGAAAGTATTACAGGCATACCTAAAATTACTTTTCAATTGTGTAGGTAGTAATCTCATGCTAATCAGGCCGCTAAGGGTTTGCTTGAAATTATTTTGACTTGACAAGGCTCAAGTTCCTCATATCTATCTAAGACTGAGCATTAAGGCTACTTAGTTGCGCATTATATTATGGGTTCTGCTCCGCAGGGGGATACAACTATTGTATCTGTGGGAATTAACGCTTCCAGGGGGAATACGTGAGGTCCCGAGCTAAAAGTTAGGCAAGTCTTTCCTTTTGTTCAAATAGAACAGATTTTCCGTTTAGATGCGAGCCATCTTTTCGGTGCACTGCTGTCGAGATCACTTTCTTATTCAACTTTTACCTTGTTTCATGAACTTCTTTCGCAACTTTCTGTTTCTATGTACCTTGTCCATAGATTCCGCGTTCTCTTATCTCCATACTAAATGGTACCTTCCTCCTCCCTCTCTATGAATAGCCTTCGTTGCTGTTAGGAGTGCTTAAACTAACATCGAATTTAATTTAGTCTAATCTGTATGTAGTCCATTCTCGGAGAGTATCATTACATATCTCCTCAGGTTTTTCAAAGCCGGGTCAGCCCCGGTCTATGGAAAATTAGTGAGATTTGAGACCTAATTGAACATCACCTTATTGATCCTTCGCAAACGGTAGCGAAATCTTCGACCACTCCCGTGACGTCATTATTACCATGAGCAGGCACGGAGATGCAAGAGGCATTTCTCCTGTGACGTCATAATTTCCATGAGCAGGCACGGAAATGCAGAAGGAATTTTTCCTGTGAAATCATAATTTCTATGAGCAAGCACACAGATGTACGAGGTATTACATACATAGCTAGCGATCTCTCCCTCGAGTGTTTTGTTTTGGCGACCTTGTTTATGTTGAATTTTTCAGATTTTATTCAGCGCTGAACGACTTCTTCAATCGCCAGCGATCCGTTCTCTCAAAAATATATTAATCCATAAATAGTGTAGTGAGTCGAGGCTTTGTTTTTGCTGGAAGGTTTGTTTGTGAAAACCAATACGAGTTGATGTTTATTTACTTCTTTTCCTAAATACTCGTAAACTCAAGCGGTTTTAATAGTGATGTGCTTTCCTCTATACAAGAGAGAATGCTTTGAAAAGGTGGGGAAAAACTAAAAAAATTTCCTCGAAATTTGCACACGCCATTTTTGGTTGTGTATTTGTCTTAGTTTATGTTTCACAATTCTCGCTCGTTCGCTTAAAAACTGATTTTTATTGTGAGAAATTCTTGCAGAAACACACGCTAAATTTTTCTCATATTCTTTGTTCACGGAACTTTTTTTGCTCCATTCTACTACGGTCGATGAGCTCGGCATGCTTGAAAATTAAAGAAGGTGAGCAGCCCCCGTGGACTTTTGGTCTCAAGAGTTTTGTTTGTACAAGACTAGAGGATATTCCCTGGCAAGGCTTTCTTTGCGCTGTTGATTTTACATTATTATGTCCTTTTTGGTAGCTGATTTTATGGTGCAGCGTCGGTCCTAATGTTGGTCTTTCAGTGCCATTGCATAGAAATTAGGGACTTATTTTCTATATGGTAAACTTGAATAGGAACAGTTACAATTTATCGAACATGTCTCGGGAACTGGCTGGCGAGAATGGGAAGTTATTGCGTGGAAGTGAGTAAAATTAGCTTGTTAGTTGCCAACAAAATTGGACATCTCATCACGTATTCATTACCGTAGGCATTAAAAGAAAGCAACTTCACAGTTTGGGGATGAAGCTTAAGAGGTGTACGAACGAAAGTTTTATCCACAGAGCTAGGTAATTGCAATTGCAAGGCTCAATTATCTCTTCATGAATTCTCAATAGACGAATAGACGAGACTAACATAGCCTTTGAAATAAACGTCCATTTTTCAGTTTTTTTGGCAATTTTTTTGTTCTGTCGTTCTTTGATCACGTCTGAGCTATTTGCTCGTGCCCAAAATGTCTTTCATGTAATTGAAACGCTGGATTTTTTTTTTCAGTAAGTAATGAACTGTAATGTATGTAAATGTCGAATTTCTTAATAAGCATAGAAATGAAAGTAATGTTTTTTTGAAATCGCTTGTGTTCACGACCAAAAATTTAGCATAGAAAGAATACGTTAGATGCTGGTTTAAATATGATACATTTTTATAAGTAACCACATTTTGATTTTATTACCCCACCCTGGAAGTGCATTGTATATCTTAAGTACTCAATCCTACTTTCGCTTATCAAATTTTATTCTTCATTGTCACTATGAGCCTTTGATTGCTATCGATGTGTCTTCCAGAAATTGAATTATCTGAATCACTGTCATGTATTATTATCACTACATACGTCTTTGCCATGGGAAATACAGACTCAAAGCCGCAGAGTTATTAAAAATTTGAGTATTTTCAGTTGTATTTAAAGCGCAAGCTCGAATTTTGCCAACCTTGAAAACCAGGCGAATGCCACCAGTGACCTTCTATTATCCGATGTTTGTCTACTTCTCATGCACGTGGAACGGCTAAACAAGATGCCTGTGGATTAAATAGTCAATCTTGACCTAAAGCCAGATTTCTTGGATTTTTGAAAGTTTCAAAAGTTCGTTTCTACGTTCTAAAATTGTTAGATGATTTTTATGACGACTGTGCGCCGCTTTGAAGGAATGCAGCTACCTACGCGAATAGAAAAACGATTTATTTCCAAAATAGATGATACAATTTATTTCCAGTAAAAATGATACAATTCATTTCCAACAAAGATGATAGAATTCATTTCCAAAAAAGGTGATACAATTCATTTCCAACAAAGATGATGCAATTAATTTCTAACTAAGACGATACAATTAATTTCCAACAAAGATGAGAAAATTAATTTCCAACAGAGATGATAGCATTCATTTCCAACAAAAATGATAGCATTCATTTCCAACAAAGATGATAGAATTCATTTCTAACAAAGATGATAGGATTCATTCCAACAAAGAAGATGGAATTCATTCCAACAAAAATGATGGAATTCATTTCCAAAATAGATGATAGAATTAATTTCAAACAAAGATGATAGAATTAATTTAAAACAAAGGTGATAGAATTAATTTCTAATAAAGATACCATTTATTTCCAATAAATATAATACAAAAAACTAGTTGGATGAAACCCTGGGAAGTCCGTGGCACCAAGTCCGCTATGAGCGTACTCGAGCTGATGGTGGCAAAGGTGGGATTGCGTCCGGCTGTGTCAACTTTACAACATCCCCTGCACACTGATGTTTATGTTTCCAAATTGACTTTTTGCGACCAAAACTCACACGTTGGCTTTTTAACACGTTCTCCGCGTATTAGACTATGTGTGTACCAGTCGGTAAATAGCTCATTTGCGTGCCGGTATAAACAAATGAGATTTCATCGGTTTTGCGACCTCTTTAAGATTAACTGTTTGCATACCATGGAAAATGTGTCGTGCAATTGTATTTTTCATGTTTCTTAGGGAGAAAATAAAATGTATTCGAACAGTTTAGTTAATATCTCAATTCTGCTACTTACAACCTAACCAAACCAACCGCTTAATAGCGTGGGAACGCGGTGAATGTGTTGAACTAATATTCAACTCAACTCTTGGTAACCCTGTAGAGATGTCTAATACAGAGTGCCCTTTGAGGTTGAATATTAGTTTAAAAAACTGATTTTACGTGTTGAACTAATTTTCAACTCAACCCCTGTCTACTCTGGAGGGTTGTACAATGCGGAGTACCTTTAAGTTTGTATTTTGTACAATGTACAATGTACGCATTTGTACAATGCGGAGTACCTTGAGGGTAAATTTTATTTTAAAAACGAATCTGGTATTTTATTTAGCAAAAAGGTCGTTCTTGCACCCTGTGCTAGCCCTCCTCGCGCCTAACGGTGAAGTTGACCCTCGCTGGTGTTGCAAAAGCTTCGGGAAATTCCGCGTCTTTGAAGAACGTGCAAATGAAGGCCGGCGCATTTGAGCCCTCGACCTGGAAATTTTGAATTGCATGCAAGCTTCAAAAATGCTTCACAAATTTTTGTCCTCATTTTTGACGTTCCAGTTTTGCAGATGGACGTTGGAACTTTTTAGAAAAATTCTTGTCAGCTGTGTTGGGTTTGATGTTTCACAAGGATGGAACTCATTCCACGTATCAGGACCTTGCAAGCGTGAAATATAGTTAGTGAAGTTTGTGGTGCACCTTGTTTTGAAAGGAATTTATTTCGCAAATAAAGTTGGTAAACTTACTGCGGTCGAGCATTTTTGAATACTGTCATAGAATACATGAATCAGTGTTGATATTTTTATGTGAGTCCGTTGTGTAGGTTTAGTTTTCGGAATTTTTTCACCGGTTGATAGATAGAACATGCACACCAAACAGCAATAACGGCACGACGGAGTTTTTTTTTACTACATTTGGTTGTAAAGATTCTTGTTCATTTTTAGCGAAGATTATAGGGAAAATGAGTAGTTTTGTACCTTCAATGTATCAGGTCTGCAGCTATGTTTTTTTCACTTTCCAAAAATGGGGTATTTTATATCTAAGACTTGTGATGGTGTAACACCCGTAATGAGATTTGTGAAAAGGTTGTTTAGAAAACCTCCAACCTGTTTTTCAAATGTTTACAGTGGACTCTGTAACGTTTATGACATTTGGAAACCCACTGAAGTATTCACAATAGTTTCTAGTAAAGCTCTAACGTAATACAAATTACACCGTTTGTTAACCTGTTTTACATCTTCTCCAGCTAGTAACAGCTCTAACGTAGTACAAAATGTGCCGTTCGTTATGTTTCTATTCGTTTCTAGTAAAGCTCTGACGCAGCCCAAAGCGTACTGTTAATTAATCTCTTTTTAATCGTTTCCAGTATAACTTTAACGTAGCCCAGAGAGCACCCTTTATTAATCTCTTTTTAATCATCTCTAGCCGAACTTTAACGTAGCACAAAGCGCACAACTAATTAATCCCATTTCAATAATTTCCAGTAGAACTTTAACGTAGCACAAAGCGCACCCTTTATTAATCTCTTTTTAATCATCTCTAGCCGAACTTTAACGGAGCTCAAAGCGCACCGTTTATTAATCTCGTTTTAATTATCTCTAGTAGAACTTTAACATAGCACAAAGCGCACCGTTTATTAATCTCTTTTTAATCGTCTCCAGTAGAGCTCTAGCGCAGCACATAGCGCGCAGTTTGGGTACCCATAATATACATATTCTAAACTCGACGTCAAATCCTCGTTAGAATTCTGCGGGCCTCTCGAGGCGCAGTTGTTGCGAAGTTACCGTCAGATGGCAGGCGCTAAGTCGCTGCAGTTGCGATCAGTTTCTGCACAAGTTCGGCCGTCGACACCTCATGCCTTTCACGCGCCATTGGCTTTGCGGAGTTGAATTTGAGAGTTATAGTATGTGTGAAACATTGACAAACAGTCCACGCCTTGGAACAGAGGTGGTGTTAGTACCATTCAACAGTCGTGAACTATGGAGCTCCAACTACTGTCCACAACGGTAGTTCACTCTGAATGCGAGACTTTGAATTCGTAATGCTTGCTCAGATGTCCCCATGCCTTCGTAGAAGAGAGCGGTATTCAAAGAGGTTTGAAGCTTGATTTAGTTCCTGATTTATTCACAATCTTTTTTGTGACTAGAAGTTGTTAACCCTTTAGAGTCTTTGTACTGTCGAAGCTGGGTCTCAATTGCAACAATTTCAAAAAACAATAGCACAAATTAAAAACAACCACCTGCAATTTTCAACTAGAATATCTACTCAAGCCACAAAAACTTCTCAATTGCTCATGAACTTTTGGTTTCGAGAGAATATCTACCCAAAGCCACAAAAACATCTCAATTGCTCATGAACTTTTGGTTTCGAGAGAATATCTACCCAAAGCCACAAAAACATCTCAATTGCTCATGAACTTTTGGTTTCGAGAGAATATCTACCCAAAGCCACAAAAGCTTCTCAATTGTTCATGAACTTTTGGTTTCGAGAGAATATCTACCTAAAGCCACAAAAACATCTCAATTGCTCATGAACTTTTGGTTTCGAGAGAATATCTACCCAAAGCCACAAAAACATCTCAATTGCTCATGAACTTTTGGTTGCGAGAGAATATCTACCCAAAGCCACAAAAGCTTCTCAATTGTTCATGAACTTTTGGTTTCGAGAGAATATCTACCCAAAGCCACAAAAGCTTCTCAATTGCTCATGAACTTTTGGTTGCGAGAGAATATCTACCCAAAGCCACAAAAGCTTCTCAATTGCTCATGAACTTTTGGTTGCGAGAGAATATCTACCCAAAGCCACTAAAGCTTCTCAATTGTTCATGAACTTTTGGTTTCGAGAGAATATCTACCCAAAGCCACAAAAGCTTCTCAATTGCTCATGAACTTTTGGTTGCGAGATGTTGGTATGCTGGAGCACTCAAAGCATCGGGAGTCTCTAATTTTCGAATTACGCTGTGAGGGAAATGCGCCCTAGGAATGTTAGGAGGATCTGCCGGGTATGCAGGCGAAGTTACGGTTTCCGAATCCTAGTTCTCAGCTACTTGTCGAAGTTGCCTCGTGGCTCCCAGGTGTTCTCATTTGCATTCAGTCGCTCAGGGAACAGAGCATCTTTGATGAATTATGCGTTGCCAAAGGATCGAGTTCACAGTTTTAACGCGTTGGAGACGTTTCAGGACATATGTAAGCCATTGAGAAAATTTTGGGACATGTGTAAACCATTGAGAAAATTTTGGGACACATCTAAACCATTAAATAAATTTTTGGATAAATGTAAACCATTGAGAAAGTTTTGGGACACATGTAACCCATTGAGAAAATTTTGAGATACATGTAAACCATTAAGTATTTTGCTATTTCACGTACGGGTAAAGGTATTGAGTTCACAATTTTAACACTTTGTATATCTTTTGGGACGTATGTAAACCTTTAAGAAAATTGCTCTTTTACCTACCGGTATAGGCATTGAATTCGTAATTTTAATGCGTTAGAAACGTATTGGGAGTTTTCATGTTTTGAGTAAAATTCGGTTTAGTGATACAGTGGGAGAAACCATTTTCTCTTCACTAAAATAATACACACAAATAACAAACTAAATTTGTGTCTGATTTTGCGTAGAATTTGCTTCATTGGAACAAAAGAGAAAATCCATTTTTCACCGCTACCCCAAATTTTGAAAAATATTTTTCTTGTACATTTTTTACCTTCATTACATGTCTGTTCATGTGAGAAATTAATGATCAAAATTACTTTGCATCGTTCCCCGAAATATTTCCATTAAAAAATTTTTCCCGAGGTCGTCCGTAATTCGTTTTCTCGCCTGAAGGAAGCAGAGCCGGTACACACACTCGGGTCTCACGGCATTGGCAAAATTTCGCTCTAAAAAACTCGGTTTCGACGCCCACCTGCAATCTAATTAACAAACCGAAACGAAGTAACGCAGCTGGCTGTAAAAATTGTGAAACTCGGAAGTAGCACGGGAAAAGGGTTTGAAAAATATGTTTTGCAGAGAAAAATATGTGATTTCTTGGATGCATAAATCGACAAGGGGATGGAATTTTGATGAGGTCGGAATTGTGAGGATGATATTACGATTGTGAGGATGATATCGCGATAGTGAGAATGATATCGCGATTGTGAGGATGAAATCGCGATTGTGAGGATGATATTACTATTGTGAGGATGATATCGCGATTGTGAGGATGATATTGCGATTGTGAGGATGATGTCGCGATTGTGAGGATGATATCGCGATTGTGAGGATGATATTGCGATTGTGAGGATGATATTGCGATTGTGAGGATGATATCGAGATTGTGAGGATGGTATTGCTATTTTGTAGATGAAATCGCTATTTTGAAGATTAAATCGCTATTTTGTGGATGAACTCGCTAAATTGTGGATGATATCGCTATTTTGTGGATGATATCACTATTTTGTGGATGATATCGCTATTTTGTGGATGATATCGCTATTTTGTGGATGATATCGCTGTATTGTGGATGATATTGCTGTATTGTGGATGATAACTTCAGTTTGACCCGTCGTAGTGAATGTGTTAAACGTTCATAAGTTGTGCTAAGGTGTAGAAGACAGGGTCTCAATGCCTAATTCGAAGAAAACTGTTGTTCACTAGTAGAATAAAGATCATAATGTAGCAGGGTTTTTTTCTGGACCTAAAAATTGAACATTCTTGCATTTTACCGAGTTGTGTTAGCCTGGAGCGAAAGTCTTAATTCGTAGAAAAAAGATCTATTTTTAGGAAATGGATCGTGTAGCAGTGCTTCATTTCTGAGCTTGTATTTCACACTCGGTGAATTCACCCAACTTTATAAACGCTCACTACTTAATTTATATACTTGAAACAGGAAACTAATACAATCGACGATACGTCTGGAGTTTTATTTGACTTTTGTGCATTTTACCGAGATGTGTGAGCTCGAGGCTCAATACTTAATTCGTTCCGACAGTGGACGTGTCGATAATTCGATCTGTTGTGATAGCGCTCGCAAAAACGCTTCCGATGAATAAGCCACGGGACTAAAGAAGGCCCTCGTCACGCTCTCAGAACGGGACTGCGCCAGCAAATGAGCTGTATGTGTACGGATGAAATACAGAGCAGATGTGCGCTACTGCAGCTCTTTTAAAGACTTGCGTATTGTGAAGTCTTTTTTTACGTTTGGTTCTGCAATTTTAGTGGCATTGGGAATAAGAATTCATTTATCTACTGCGTTTTTTTATTCGTTTTACTGCGTGCGGTAATTACGTTTGGTACTGCAATTTTCATTACGTTTGAAATAAAGAATTCATTTTCCACTGCGTGTTTTTAAAATTTTTTTACTGCGCGTGGTAATAAGGTTTAGTAATACTGAAATTTTCATGTCGTTGGAAAGGAAATTTCATTTTTCTACTGGGTTTTTTACAAAATTCATTTTACTGCGAGGATTAATTACGATTGGTACTGCAATTTTCATGGCTTGGGAAAGTAGAATTCATTTTTCCACTGCGTTTTTTTTTTAAATTCATTCTGCTGCGTGCGGAAATTACTGATCAGTTGCAAGGGGCCAAATCAAAAATAATTGAATCTCATTTTGTGAATGCAATGAAGAAGGACCATCAGCGATCAAGAAAGGTGAAGATTCTTTTCCGGTTTCTAAGTTTATTATCTATAATTTTAAAATATAGATTCCCCATGACGAGAGCAGAATGCAAATTTAATTCATTTATTATACCATGTGATCCTTGATTACTCGATTAATGTTTATTTACTCCTGTTGAATGTGGGTCATGAGGATTAATTTTGTGAATCAAAAGATCCTGATCCGTAATCGGATTTAATCAAACGATACTGATACATAATCGGATTTAATCAACAGATACTGATACATAGTCGGATTTAATTAATAGAGACTGATCCTTAAACGGATTTACTCTACAGGTACTGATACGTAAACGGGTTTTATATTTTAACCTTCAATATTACTGAAGTAAATAAGTTACCACTACTTACTTCGGCGTGGAATTTTTGGTGTAAGTGTTGGCAAAACCGTATTTTTGTCCGTAATCCCGTGGCATTTGCCGATCTAATCCTGCCGTAATCCTGCTGCATTTGCCGATATAATCCTGCTTTCGAGAGGTTCTTAGACGTAATCACCGGCACAAGGAATTCCTCTGAGGAACGCCTCCTTTTAGCACTTCCTCTTGGGGATTGCCTAAATGGCGGCCTCTTCATTAGGATTACATGGGGAATTACTCCTCGTCTGTAAGATGTGGAGCATTTTCTTCCGGGGAAGATTAAAATTAAGGCAGATTGTCCGATGAATTACAGAGGTCTTGACCGGGATTTATGAATCACGGGCCATTTCTGAAGGTCGTTTTTTTGTGTGTCTGCTCGGTTTCGGCCACTTTGCAGTAGGGAGTGTGGGTGTTCCAAGACTAGATTTCGTGAGTGAATGAGAAAGAACTCTGCCCAGGTTTGACTACTTGGCAGTAGAAAATGTAGGGATTCCGAGACTTGATCTAATGTTTGACTAAGGAAGAACTCCTTCCAGTTATGGGCAGTTTACAATAGGAAGTATTGGTGTTCTTAGCCTTTATTTCATGTTTGATTGACTAAGGTAGAACTCTGCCTAGTTTTAGCCACTTTGCTTTTGAAAAATGAATTTTTGAAAGCGTAAAATATGCATTAAAAAATTCTGACATGTTCATCTACTATTTTCGTGGAAATTTTTTTCGAGAAAATGTGATTTGAGAGTTGAATATTGGAGAAGATTTTTTTAAGTTTTGGTTGTTTTGTTTTCGAGTAACAGATGTTCAAAACTCAAATTTTTTTACATTTATTAATAATTTGAAGCAACGTATGGGACCCCTACTAGTGAGAAACAAGTGTTCCATGAACATTTAAAAATATTGAATTAAGGTTTTATACTTTTATAACTTGACTCAAACCGTGATTAATGACCGAGTTATCGTAACATTTTTCTCCATGTCGAGTTATTTAAGGGACGTTATATCGATTTAACACTTGGGCAAAAATTTGTATGATATACACTGGAATTTAAGGACAGAGTTTTAAGAATAACTTCATAAATTAAGGACAGATTTTCATGAATCAATTTATAATTTAGAGACAAATGTTCATGAATCACTTCACCATTTAGTGATTAGATTTCATAGACTCACTTCACAATTTGATATAAATTAATAATTTTGGACAGATTTTCATGACCTTTTTTACAATTCGGTAGAAAATTTTCGTGAATCACTTTACAATTTAACGAGAGACTTTCTCGAGCATCTTTCCGTCATGGCTTATATTTTAAAACGCGTTCCCGAGTTTCACCTGTTCTCACTGCTTCACAGGACAGGCAACAGTTCCGTCGCATGTTCGGCTCCTGTTGCGAGGCAGAGCTTGTGTCATCTATAGCCTCGTGCTGCTGTTAACAGAAGACGACGGCCGAATGTCCCGCCCTTTTCATGTCTCCTGTTTTCACCCAATTCACGGCACAAGTTCGGTCGTAATGATGCGATTTTTCTGGTCGTGTTGGACGATGACTTCGTTGCTACAAGTCCTACGCGCTGTGGAAATCGAGCAGCGATCGCGGTATTTTGTGCGCTTTTACTCCCTCAATGAATGTCGTGGCGGGTGTTGACGACATGATGTGGTAGCCTAGATACGGTTACGTTTTGTCTGATCTGAATAATTGCTGTTTAGTTATCGTCGTAATTTCTGAAATGGGTTTAAACCCAAATGTTATATCGTTTGAAAATTTTGACTGGTGTTGACAATATAATGTGGTAGCTTAGATACGGTTACGTTTTGTGCGATGTGAATTGTTGTTTTGTTCTTGTCGTAATTTTTGAAATGAGCATATGTCAAAGTATAACATCGATGGAATTTCTTAACAGATTCTAAAAGGGTAATTTGGAAGCATATAGCGACGGTAATCTTTGGCCTAATGTGAATTGCTGTTTTGTTCTGGTAATCATTTATGAAATGCGCTTAAACGAAAATGTAAATCGATTGAAAATATTAACAAGCGTTGAAAAAATGACGTGTAAGCTTAGATACGGTAACGTTTTGTGGGATGTGAATTGCTGTTTTGTTATATTTTCTAGGGTATGTACGAGTCAAAACATAACATTGACGGAATATTTTGGCGAACGTCTTATGGAAAATTTTGTGGAAGCTTAAATACGGTAACATATTGTGCGATGTGAATTGCTGTTTTGCTCATGTAATCATTTATGAAATGCGTTCAAACCACGGTCAGTCATTGAGGTAGTCATTTCTATGGGAGAAAATACACCTCCTCTTGTTCGGCTAGCCAATAGAAAAGCTTTATTTTAAACAAACTTTATGACGTCACCAAAACGCCATGTTGTTAGGCCAATAGTGGAGCCAGATTTCGGAGTAGCAGTGCTACCAGATGCAATATGAGCGCTGCTATTGGTTCGTTGCCGTGACGTCAGCAAACCACGCCGTCAACGAAAATAACTTGTTTGAACCTACCTTGTTTCCTCTACCGTGGTTTAAACCTAAATGTTACATCGTCGGAAAATTTTGGCGCGCGTTGATAAAAACATGTAGAAACTTGGATACGGTCATGTTCTGCCTGATGTGAATTGTTCTTCTGTTCTTGTTATAATATTTCACATGAACATTTCAGAAAGTAAAATCGACGGAATATTTTGGCTATCGTCCAATAAAATTTAATGGGGATGCTGGAAATGGCAACATTACGTCTGATATTACGCTGACGTCAAACGTAATTCACTATATCGTTTATGTTTTAATTTTCGATATGAGCTCGTGTCCGGTGAAATGATTCTTTTCACAGCGTTGTGATAGCTTTTCAAACGATCCCCGGAAATTTTACGTTTTCGAACATCATTTGTGACAAGTTAACTCAAAAACTGGTCTTTGTTCTTCGTATCCTCTGGAGATTATAATTATTGTATCTCTGGAAATTAGCGTTACGTGGGCGAAGAGGTGAGGCAGCGAGCCGAAGATTAGATAAGCTTTTTTTTGTAGTAATGGGAAAGGTTTAGTTTTGCCATAGAATTTTATTCACTGCTGTCCTGTTTTTCAACACCTACTACTTTTTCAACTTTTATCTCATATCCCACGCTTTCTTCTTAACTTCATGTTTTTATACTCAAGTGAGCTTGAGTGGGAACATGCCTTGTGCGTAGATTCCCCGTTTCCTAAACTCCATTCTAAATGGTGTCTTCCTCCTTTTTCTGTTAGGAGCAGCTTTGCAGTGGTTATAGGGGCTTGATACTTTGAGTGCGACGCGACCCACCGGTGGTCACTGAGGGGATTTTCATAACGCTGCTGATCGACCAGCAGTCACTTAAATTTTCATAAATACTTAATGAAAACTAAATGAAGGCACGATCTATTTTAACGTTCGGTATTTTCAATACTGATCTCTAAATTAAATCTAATTTGCGGTGATAATTGGACTTCAGTACTTGCTGCAGTTTTGTTCTAGGCCTAAATGTTTCGTAAAAAAGTTCACTTCTTACTATACATTGTGTAATTTTCGTTAGATTTCGTTCCCCNNNNAAAAAAAAAATGGTTCTAAAAGGCTTGAATGTTGTTATAATTACTCGACATTTTTGTTTCTCGTCGCATTTACAAAATGAAAGCAAATGATTAAATATGGGTGAGTGTGAATCGCTGTATATATTTCCGCGGATTTTCCAAAACGTCATAAACGTTACGAAGTCCTCAGGAAACATCAGGAAAATAATTTGGAGGTTTTTAAAATGTCCATATTCCCCAAATCCCATTACCGGTGTTACACCATCACAAGCTTTTGATATATAATGCCCCATTTTTGCAAAGTAAAAAAACATAGCTGTAGAGCAGATACGTTGAAGGCACAAAACTACTCACTTTCCTGATCATCTTCGCTAAATATCAACAAGAATCTCTGCAACCAAATTTAGTTTAAAAAAAACTCCGTGCCATTAAAGTTTTTTTACATTTCAGGGTTTTCGAATTTCTATTGCAACTAGGTTTACGAAAATGAATACCGACTTATAAAATTGAATCCTGAACACATCTGCTTCTATAGACTTATTCGATTTTCGCAATAGTAAAAAAGTTATTTTAATACCTGTTCGATGTGCATGCTCTATCTATTAAACGGCCTAACATTTCTTCGGCGACAGTTGCTCACTCACTCGTACCATCTCTTTATTTCTACATTCGGCCTCCCCGAAGGCTGTACAGTGAATGCTCTAGTGACTTCAAGCTGAAAAGTTCATGATTTTGACGTAAAATGCGCCTCCTCACTTGAGATAATGCACTTCAATGAAGAACAAGTCCCCATTTTTTTCCGGCTGTAAAAATTAGCTTCAAGAACTTAAGTAAGCCCGCTCCTTTGCGATTGAATTTACGATTGAAGCACCCTGTCATTTTAAAATTACATGCATCTGTTTAACGAGGCAAGAATTGCATGATTCAATGAAACGTCTTTGCCTACACGCATTTTTGTGAGGCAGTACGGAATATCTTCCAGAAGCTTCAATGAGAAGTGATTCTCCACACGCATTTTTGAGACAATACGGAATATCTTCAAGAAGCGGCAATGAGAAGTCTTTGGCCACACACATTTTTTGACAAACGAATCAGAATATCTAAAAGAAGCTTAAATCAACAGACGTTGCCCACACATTTTTGTCAGACAAAACAGAATATCTTCAAGAAGCTTCAATGAAATGTAATTTCCCATCTACATATTTATCAGCCAATACGGAACATCTATAAGAAGCTTCAATGAAAAGACTTTGCCTACACACATTTTTTGACAAACGCATCGGAAAATCTTCAAGAATCTTTAACGATAAGTAATTACCCACGCTCATTTTTAAGACAATACGAAATATCTTCAAGAAGCTTCAATGATAAGGAATTCTCTATACACATTTTTTTTACATACAGAAAATCTCCAAGAATTTAGCGGCGGAGAAATTGCGCATGTGGCCCGGTAGTCTCGTTGCCTGCTACACAAAACACTAATGTCGGCCCTCAAGCAGCTTCATATTACTGTCGTAAAAATAATCATTACTCAATTGGCCAAGAAACGGCCTATGACCGCCCTGTGGTCAGCCACGGCCTCTTTACAGCGTGTTATGGAGGGTTCGAGAACGCAGAGTCGAGTCTGAAGTCATTTTGTGCGTTAAGGCTGCGCACATTATGGTAGTTTCGGTCCTGATAAAGAGTTCGAATTCTAGTTTTTTCGGGTTATTTTTTCTTTGTGTGAAACTTGAACGGCTTCATGTCATGCATTTTTTAGATTTTATCGGGAATAATGTGGTCATAAGTAATATGCATTTAAAGTATGTATAATTAGGCAAAGCAAAAAGCCTTTGTTAGGAGTTTTGATTTGTGTGTATATTTGCTTGAGCTTGTATCCTAGATACTCAAAATACCGCCAGTTGTGCCCTGAAGCTGATCAGTCGTTTACCTCAATGAGCTTGTATCCTAGATACTCAAAATACCGCCAGTTGTGCCCTGAAGCTGATCAGTCGTTTACCTCATTGAGCTGGTATCCTAGATACTCAAAATACCGCCAGTTGTGCCCTGAAGCTGATCATTCACACGGGTATAACTGAAAGAGCACTTTATCCAGCCAGAACAAAACGTTGAGCCTTGCTACGGCGTCAGATCGATGATGGTTTCCATTTGTTTTGTCCTGAACGAGACTTGCAAACATGGATCTTAATTTGTGACAGTCGTTATTTTTAAGAGAATCACAATTGCGTATGAGTCGAGTCTCAATAAAAATGAATGGTATGTTCATTGAGCAGCAGCCTGCTTTCTGAGTAATATGCGTTGTTTATTGCAGGTTGGAGTCTGTGCCGTATGGAAGGAATTGTTACGCTCTTTTTTAGTGTAGTTTGCTTGTCCATGTCTTTTATTGATAACCTCTCTTGAAAAAGAGGTGATGGATGAATAGTTTCATCGATTTAGTGAAGGTAGTTATTAGTGCGAGAGTTTTTCCTTCCGCTGTAAAAGTACGCAGAATTTTTTACCATTTGGTTAATTTCTCTAATTCGTATTGTTTGTTTTGATGGGTGGAAATCAATCTCAAACTCACAGAATAGTTGAGGTAAATTTGAAGGGTGATTCCTCAGCAGAATATGTACAGCTATTTTATTGATGTGTTGATGTGAATTGGCGCTCTTAAGGGGAAGATGAGAGGTGCTGAGCTGAAGGTTTGGTAAGTCCGTATTTTGCTGAAATGGGATTTTTCGTTTTGTTGCGGATATTTTTTTCGTTCGCTGACGTCTTTTTTTCAGCTCTTATTACTTTTTTCTTCAAATTTTTCCTTATTTGATTAACTTCGTTCCCTCAAGCTGTTTCTTAGGACTGGTGTTAAAACACACCTTATGCATAGATTCTTCGTTCCCTTAGTTCCATACTAGATGATGCTTTCTTCCCTCCCTCTTGAGAATACCTTTGTTGTGGTTATAGGAACTCTTGAACAAACCTACAATATAACCTAACGTAATCTAATTCAAACGTTGGATTAAGGAGATGGTACCCGTTTCTTTTTCTACGACAAAATGCACACTCTCAATTTCCGAACGCAATCCATTCAATGCGCCTCAAGAATGTTCATTTTTGTGAACCGTTGGTCCGAGGGAAATTTTAATTTCCGTTCCCAAATGATCATGAATTCTGTACAGCCTCGTTGCGCGATGCGCTCGGCATTAAGGAAGCGTTCAAGCACCGAAATGAGCTCAATTATTATGTATGGTCGTAAGGAGCGCCTTAGTTCCTATGTTATCGGGCCGACTTTTGGCTCTCAGGTGCATTTGCTCTGGGATTCGGCGATAATCGCCTATTGGGCTTATTGGAAACCGGTCGTACAGGCTTGAAATTGGTTCTTTTACTGCCCTTTTGAACTACTTCTGGGCGAAGCCGTGCCAGTTTCTTTTATCTGCAGCCAGCTCCTATTGGGACTTCTCTTTCTTGATGCATGCCTGTTGGGACTTCTCTTTCTTGATGCATGCGTGTTGGAATTTCTCTTTCTTGATGCAAGCATGTACTGCCGCACGTTATTGGGATGTACGTTGCTGACTTATTCTTCCTAACACGAATCACGTGTCATGTTTTAGATTAAATTTTTTCGCTACAAAGCCGTGCAACGATAAGCTTCGATAACAAATAGGATAAATGCATTTTGAAAATTTTCCGAATGATTCGGAAATTTTAACAATAATTGTGGAATAGCGAATCTGTTTTACACGTGTCGAATGTACATGCAATTGCGCTTGAAATGCTAACGGATCCCTGACATAGTCAGCTCGATGTTTCTTCACTCGTACCAACTAAAGCAAATTCACTTCAATTTTAAAGAGGACCTAAATTTCTGTTCACCTACGATTAAGTCTCACAAAGTGCAGTAAAATGTGAATTAAAACGTTAGATGCTGATGCTATCGTGTTCAATTTCCAGTCATTTTAACTTTCTGATTGGTGTGAAGATTGCGACAGTTTATGGATTGATTGCCTTGATTATTTTAGTGCAGTATTGAACGGAGATCGTTTTTTCTGTGCAGTATTGAAGGCAGTATTGTATTGCAGACAGTATCGTATTGGAGACAGGATTGTGTTGGAAACAATACTGCATTGAAAACAGTATTGTATCGAAGACTGTATAGTACTGACGATAGAGACAGTATTGAACAGACACAATGTTGCTGGCCTGAATTTTTTATGAGTTAAATTTTTGTACTTAGTTTTTTTTCTTTTTTATACAATGGAAGCTGGTTTAGTGAGTCGTGAATGTTTTGTGGGTCTCAAGAATATTTGTGAGCATTTTACGGTAAGTCTATAAACGAGCAGCAAAAATGGTGATGATAATTTGAAGTTTTTCACTGTATTTCTAAGAATACGATGATTTTCTTGTTTTGTCTTATTTGGATTTCATTCTTTGATTTTTTAGCGTTTTGAACGATTTTGTTTCATGGAGAAGGAACTAGGTTGTGCATTTTGTAAGTTGCTCTCAGCACTGTAGAAATATTTCTTGGTATATACGAGTATTTATTGTATTCGTTAAAAGGTACTAGTTCGTTTTAATTCGTGTTCTGTTCGTGTTCTGTGCGTGTTCTGTTCGTACTCTGTTCGTGTTCTATTCGTGTTCTGTTCGTGTTCTGTTCGCTTAAAACTCAACTTATTTTTTATTTTCCTTTCATATGCGGAAAACTAAGGGCCTGCTACAAATAAAAAAGATGATAATAAAAAAAAAATTAATTTTCGTGCGTTTATCGAATTTTCTTGTCACCTCTGCGGAAAAAAAATGTTTTTTCTTATGTTAAGGTCCCCTCAGGGGGATGAAACAATTGTATGTATGGGAATTAGTGCTCCCAGGGGGAAATGTGAGGTCCTGAGCTGAGAGGTAGGCCTTCTTTTTGTTAAAATAAAATGTTTTTGTTATGTTAAGGACCGTCTTTTTTTCGATTTTTTGCTGTCCTGTTTTTCTGCACCTACTACTTTCTTGTTCAAAATATTGGGAAACGTGGTTAATTTTCATGCGGTGACTCATTTTGCAAATTTTCGAGCGTCTGTTCGAACGCGTACGATATTATTGCGCATGTATATGTTTCAAAGTAAACAACTCGTAATCAGTAACCATGATGCTCGAGTCTCGAATATTAGCTTCGTAACGTTCAATTTGTGTAAAGCCTCACTTCAATCTGCACTTGCTTAGGAATTGGTTTTAAAACCCCGTTGTGTGACGCCTTAATTAGATCGGCATTTGCTTAGGAGGTTATTTTAAAACACCGTTGTGAAAAGCCTCACTTGCTTAGGAAGTAGTTTTATAACATCGTTGTGTGACGCCTCACTTGCTTAGGAAGTAGTTTTATAACATCGTTGTGTAACGCCTCACTTGCTTAGGAAGTAGTTTTATAACATCGTTGTGTGACGCCTCACTTGCTTAGGAAGTAGTTTTATAACATCGT
>JACJUY010001982.1:102950-120522 GCA_014220935.1 Platorchestia sp. MABIK
TCACTTGCTTAGGAAGTAGTTTTATAACATCGTTGTGTGACGCCTCACTTGCTTAGGAAGTATTTTTATAACATCGTTGTGTGACGCCTCACTTGCTTAGGAAGTAGTTTTATAACATCGTTGTGTGACGCCTCACTTGCTTAGGAAGTGGTTTTATAACATCGTTGTGTAACGCCTCACTTGCTTAGGAAGTAGTTTTATAACATCGTTGTGTAACGCTTCACTTGCTTAGGAAGTGGTTTTATAACATCGTTGTGTGACGCCTCACTTGCTTAGGAAGTGGTTTTATAACATCGTTGTGTGACGCCTCACTTGCTTAGGAAGTAGTTTTATAACATCGTTGTGTGACGCCTCACTTGCTTAGGAAGTGGTTTTATAACATCGTTGTGTAACGCCTCACTGGCTTAGGAAGGTATATTATAATACCGTTGCGTAAAGCCTTTTTTCGATCTGCACTTGCTTAGGAAGTGTCTTAACTACGCCGTTGTATAAAGCCTTGCTTCGATCTGCACCTGCTTAGGAAGTAGTTTTACTAAGCCATTCTCGTTGTGAGCACTTCAGGAATATTTCATTTCGCGTGTTGAGGCGCGTATCGATCATCTGTATCGCCAGCGATGATCCGGAGATAGCTGAGCATTCTGCTTTTTCTTCGGTGTGTCCTTTTGCTGGCTTACGATTTTCCTATAACGCGAGCGTACTTTTGCCCAGGCCCTTCACTGCACGGGTATCGACCTACCTTTTGAACGACAGAATATCAGTCTTCTGTGACGTTCCATTTGGAAGTCTTTCTTTGCAATTTTCGACAAAATTCAAGCTACTAGAAGACGGCAGTGTAGTCTCTGGGGTAATATTGCTCTTAATAAGCGGGTGATTTCGTACTTGAATGTTCAGGTAAGAGAAATAGCATGTTTGTAAAGTAGGGTGCTTACCGCATTCGTCGTGTAAAATGATGTTCGAAATTTTGATTACATTATTTGAGTTTGTAAGCAGGATGCATCGGTTTCTTGAAATTAAATATTTTCCCGTTAAGAAATAATGTTTTTAACATCCTACTCATCGCACTTGTGCTTGCAATAATGTTGCGTCATTCGATGTCTGATATTTTCTCGTAAAAAATCAGTACTGCTGAAAATTTAAGTTTACAAAAGTCTCACTTCTTTTAGCATCGTCTTCTATAACCTTTCGTTTGAAGTAATGTGAAATAGAAACCTTGGAATAATGTTACAAAGTTATTTAACTTCAAATGTACAGGATGTTAAAGCTTTTAGTAGGGAAAATGATCTCCAATGCAAATGGCATTTTTTGAAAATGAAATCCAATGAATTGAAATGATGTCTAATGAAGTGAAATTGATATCTAATGAAGTGAAATTGATATCTAATGAAATAATTTAAGAACACAATACTTGTACCCGGTTTCAACTGCTTCTTAACTCATATTTTTATCCTGATATTTTCGAAAGTGTTCCCAATTATTTGACTGAACCTTTATGTATCGAAGACATAAAAATATTATCAAAATAAATGATTTGATCATTGTATTTTCTGGCGTGTCCCCAATTATTTGAATAAACCTTCATAAACATCAAAATAATTAACCTTATTTTCCGAGCTCCTTTCAGGGGGATACAACTATTATAACTATGGGAATTAGCGCTCCCAGGGGGATAATGTGAGAGGCCGAGCTGAGAGTTAGGTAGGCCTTCTTTTTGTTGAAATTAAATGTTTTTTTTGTTGTGTTAGGGACCACTTTTTTCGGTTCACTACTGTCCTGTTTTTCAGCACCTTTGACTTCCTTCTTCAACGTTTATCTTATTTCATTAACTTTTTACTCAACTTACTGTGTCCATGCCCCTTCTGCATAGATTCCTCATTCTCTTATCTCCATACTAAATGGTGCCTTCCTCTTCCTCTCTTCGATACGCTTTTTTTTGTAGCGGTTAGGGAGGCTTTAACTCACTTATTATCTTAACCTTAATCTATGGGAATTAGCGTTCCCTGTGGAATATGTGAGGTGCCGAGCTGAGAGCTAGGCAAGTCTTTTTTTTTGTGGAAGTAAAAAAGTTTTTTGCGTAATTAAAGGGCCTTCTTTTTTCGGGTCATTGCTGTCTTTTTTTGTACTTAGTACTCTTTTCTTTCTCTTGTTACCTTCCTCTTGTTACATGAAATTCTTACTCAAGTTATAGTTTCCATGTGCTGGGTATCTGGCGTGAAAACATACCTTGAGCGTCGATTCCCCGTTCTCTAAACTTCATACTGAATGATGGCTTCCTTCTTCCCTTCTTTGGTACACCTCTGTTTTGGTTGGGGAGGCTCAAACTAAATCATCTAATTCACACGCAACAACAAGAAGCAAGTTATCAGTGTGACAGAACCCTTGCTCACTGCATTATTTTCGGAACACTGCATTATTTTCGGGACACTGCATTTGCTAGAGATGGATTTTTTTATAACCCGAAACGTTTGTTTTTATCCTGATTTTCTCAGCTAGGTTGGTTTTCCTTTTCATCCTAAAAGTGAGATTTCCTAGAAATCAACTTACCTGCTTCATCTACTTCGGAACCTCAACACGCAAAACCGCGCTGCTTTTCCTGTAGCCATCGGCAGGGAATGCGAATTTGAACCTCTCGCACGCGGGCTGTTGCTTATCGGATGGATCCGATGCAGTCTGCTACGTCAGAAAATCAAGGCAGGAATGGCATTTGTTTGCTCAAGGAAGAGACGTACGGGAGTGAGTGAGAGTACATCAGGGGGGATCCTTTCATCCTGAGAGCTTTGCCGCTGTGACGCGAGCTTTTGCGTCTTCGACCCGCCGTGGGGATGATCTTGGGTGCGTCGTGGAGTCGAGATATAGGGAGTGTGGGGTGGTGGAGGGGTGATCTTAGGTGCGTATTTACCTAGTTTGCCTATGTGGGGGAATGTGGCGTGGTAAGCGAGGGGTGATCTTAGGTGCGTATTTACCTAGTTTACCTACGTGAGGAAATGTTTGGAGGTAAGCGAGGAAGATGTTTTCATTCGCGTGCTGAGACGCATATTTATCATCTCTATCGCCAGTGATGATCCGGAGACAGTTTACCTATGTGGGGGGAATGGTGGGAAGGAAGCGAGGGATGATCTTAGGTGTAGAATGAACTAGTTTATCTACATACAGAATACGTATGTGGAACTTGGCAAAGACGATTGTATCTATAGTTGATCAAATATATCTAGTATACCTACGTTTATGTGGAACTAGGAAAGGACGATCGTACCTAGTTACAAATTTACTTAGTTTATCTATACATAGAGTAACACGCAAAAGTTTGGGATTGGGAGGCTTCACATTTTTTGTCAAGCGTTTGGTTTGAGTGCACAATTTTACGCAGTATTTGATCAGTGTTATCCTGTATAGTATTTCTAATAGAATATGGAACGATAATTGAAAAGTTCGTTTTGAAATAGTTTTATTGAGTTAAATAAGAAAAATGATCCCACTCAAAAGTATTGGATACAATAACCCGATACATGGTACTATTTCTCTTTCAATAATAAAATTAAATAAGGCTTGCAATTTCTTTCATATCAAACAATTTTGGAGAGATATGACCGACCTATCAGAGCAGCAGTCGATTGTTTACAAAATAGTTTCATTTGTTGCTCCGCTCTTTGACGATTAATCCGCAGATTACAGTTTAAAAATCGCTAAAATTAACAAGTTATCACAAGAAATGCGGAATGATCTCACTAAACGTCATTTAAAAACGAAGATTTCGGAAAATTTTGCAAAGACATTAATATACTACTATATACTGTAGAAAACAATCAGGAGGTATAAGAAGTTTGATGACGTAATTACAAACCGTTGCAAGAACTGGTCGACCAAGAAAGTGAACGAAATTAACTCACGGAGAATAAGCAGAAAAGTAGAGTAAAACCCTTTTATCACTCGTTTTGAAAATGAAACTAACCTCAAAGGATCAGGGATTGAAGTGAACGAGGATACCATTAGTAGAGCTCTAAATCGCACTGGTTTGGTGTCAACATCACCGAGAGAAGTGCCATTACCGAAACGCTCACATGTTATTCAAGAAACCCTTCTCAGGCAATTATTAGGTAGTTACATAATTCTCAGACGTTTTAGTTATTGTGAGGATGGTTATTCTGTTTACTGTGAGCAGTGCCTCTTTTCTGCCACACGCGCGTTGCTGGGATTCTTCATGATATAGTTAGATTTTGGTTTCATGAGGCCAGATAAGCTTCTCATAAAACTCCTTTCTTTTCTCTTCATATGTTTTAACGAAATTCAAAAGGCTTTGAAATGTTGGTGTTTCGGAACTGGCACTTTCCTTGGTGATCTTGAATCCAAACCAGTGCGATTTAGAGCTCTACTAATGGTAGGTTGAAGAACATGTGAACATGACAATCGTACCCAGTTGAACATTTCTCAGAATAAAGTGTGAACATGACAATCGTACCCAGTTGAACATTTCTCAGAATAAAGTGTGAACATGACGATCGTACCCAGTTTGACAATTCCCAGTATACCTGCATTTATGTGAAGCACATGTCGGTTTGCATTTTTATAAAGTTTAACTGAGAAAATAGTGGCGAGGAATATGTAAGGCTTTGTTACCTAACATTTTTATTAAAAGCTTTACAATTAAAATTGAACGTTTCGACTCAATGAGTCATTCTCAACAAATTGCTCTGAAAAAATAAAAATAAAATATTGAAAACATTGAAAGTAAATTACACACTAGTAACATAAATATGTGTATTAATCATGGACGATCATTCATGGACGAACGTACATAGTTGTATATATACATGTACATATGAATTTGCGTAACTAGAGATTGACAATCACACTTAGTCGTATGTAACTATCATACCTGCATACAATCAATCATGCATCATACATGCATAATATCATACATGCATAATATCATACATGCATAATATCATACATGCACAATATCATACATGCACAATATCATACATGCACAATATCATACATGCACAATATCATACATGCACAATATCATACATGCACAATATCATACATGCACAATATCATACATGCACAATATCATACATACATACTATCATACATGCATAACTACAATAGTGATTGGATGTATGCTGTACATATCGAGCTGCATTAGTGTAATACACATTGCCGTAGATATCTTTAAATGAATACCAAACGTACCTGCTTGGATGAGTACCAATCAAATAAATTTAATTATGTGAACAACAGAATTAAAAATCTGGGGGTGAAAATCAGGAGACCTTGGGGGCCATGCGAAAATTTCAAATTCTTGTAACTCTGTAACGAAGTATTTTCGACCACATGATTGTGTAGTAAAAAATTTGTTCTTTCAACCGTCCAAACTTTATGTTGAAATTTGTGCAACAAAGTACCGGTTACCTACTTGGTGATAGGCATTTATACTGTTCTACTGTTGATTTTCACCTATCTAATCACATTGATCTCCCTGCTCACATTCATTCAATAGACGTTTTACGACTTAATCACAATGAACCTACTGATGTTGTTGATATTATGCTTGAAAAATTCACGCATGCTTCGGAATTTTTCAATAATTTTATCATGAACTCACCGTAAAACTGGCCCCATATTTCTAATATACATTGATTTAGAACTGCTTCAGTTGAAATCGTAGTTTTGTGCTTTAAGCAACACGTGTTCTCACGCACTGCAATTATAAAGGACAACTTGGCTACCAGGTAACGTGTTTATTTAACTGAAAAATACATAAGGTTATTCTTCTCGACACTCGATGAAATGTTTTGTTTAGATAATCATACATAATTATCCACTGCGTGGATTTATTGAGTATAGGGTGGCTTGAACTAACATCTAATCTAATTTACTGAATAATAATTGAAAAGGATTGTAATGTTCCCCGGTTAAGTTGAATTTCATTGTTCGTGCTTGGGCTGAAAGGGAACACAATTACGAAAAATGAAACTTGGCTTCGTCTCAGCAAACGAGGGATTTTGCAGAACAGTTGCAATTACCAACAATCAAAGAGGTGGATTCTGTTATAATCTGCTGAAAAAATGTGTGGAGTGTTGAGGGCAAAATTCGCCTTAGCAATATTTTATTAGTGCTTGCTCTTTTGTTTAATTATTCAATTGGTCTTTTTTTAATTTAGCCGTTTTACAGATACGGTAATCCAATTTTTTTTGAACGTGGTAAAATGTGTTTTAAGTATATTCTTCACTAATATAAATACAATTCAAAATTTCCCTTTGGTTAAAGCAGATACAGCAGTCTGATTTTTTACAAGCACTAAAATGAGTGGTTTTTAGTATACTCTTCACTAATCACCGTTCAGAGTTTAACCTTGATTGAAGCTGCGGAAAGCGTTACGTAGAGCGGACTGAAGTCCTGCAACAAGCTCACGCCCTCGATCTTCCTCTCAATGTAATTTATAAGAGCCGTTCTTGAAAACCGCTGCCTCAGAAGAAAACCTTTCAGTCGGCCATGTAATTCAGGGTCGGCCGCTACGAGCAAGACGGTTATTCCTACTCAACCTGATTTTATTCATCCCTTCAAAAAGGAAACTTTTGTCAGCCTTTGCAACGATGCCGACCGAGCAGCGGGCCTGGGACAGAACCTTGAGGAACTCCGCACAGACCGCGCCAGGCTTCCCCTCTCTTTAGTGGATTATCAAATGGTCGGAGGGAGTATACAGAGCTCCCCTCGACGGCAGTCTCGCGTAATGGAGGATTATCTGCAGCATCGTGCGTGTTCCTTAATTCTGCGCTTTGCTAAGCGGAACTTCAATCGATGCTGAGTCGAAGTTTCCATTAGTTTTTAATATGCGCTCGCATCTGCATGTCTCTGGCTGCTGCTGTTCAGTGTGCTGTGTTTTGTTCGGTTTTGCGTTCCAGCTATTGTGGTTTACCTTTTTATTGATCAAGCTATAATTCCACGCGGAACAGTAGTCGTGCTGGCTACAGCTGATGATGAGCAATGTATTCTTCACTTTGAACTTGATGCGGTAGGAATGTTATGCGGCAGTTCGTGGAAGTCTGATTTGGTTACTGGTATTTTTTCTCTTCCATTCTGATTAATTTCGATTAGACGCCGTGTTTTTTTTGAAGTGACGTTCGTTTCTAAAATTCTATTTGGACTGTTGAGATCGTGCATTACTTCGGTGGGGGTATAGCAGCTGCGATGACACGTACCGTTCGTTTTATCATGTCTTGAATGATAGTTTATTATTATGATAGGTAATTCGCTTTATTTTGGGCGAGTATTTATGGTTTGCCATAAGAACTTATAATAAGCATTACTCGCATGTAATTGTAAAATTCAGTCTCATTTAGAATTTGAAACTTTCAATAATAGAAAATTGAGCTAACCAATTAAATCGAATAAGATATAATTTCCTTATTTGTGGCCATTATTCGATTTAAAAAGAAAACTTGGTTGTAGCGCATCATGGACATGCCAATTAAGACGAGTTTTGTCATTGTCTTAGTCTTCTTCGGCTTATAATTCAGTCTAAAATCAGCCTGAAACTTTGAAACGTGTTTTGCCGGTCCGTTCATTGAGTTGTGCGCGTTGTGCATCTGCGAATGTTACATGACTCCCCTGTATTCTTTATTGAATGGCGACTGAGTATCGTAGTAGAATTTTTTCATTTCCAAAATATTTTCTCATTTTATACCTTACATCCGAATCCGAACATGGTTTGTGTATACTTCGAGTCATGGTTAAACGTAAATTTTCTTTGAACTTTTGTCGTAGAATACTTATGTAAAAAGTATCCAACCCTCAATACTACGTCAATATCAGTTTACACTAACGTGCTTTTGGGAACAAATACGTGGGAAATTTTTTGTTGTTTAACTATTGCCATTATTATTTCGATTTAATTTGTGTTGCTTCCCTGATTCATCACAAGATAATACTGCAGATGAGCGAATGTTTAAGAAATTTGACTCTGACGCTTAAATACATTTACTTGGCTAGCGCGCAGGATGGGTTTTCAGCTTTCGCATCGGGAGCTTGACGCTCTTCGGGAGAAAAGTAGGTTCCTCACCATGGCCGTTATTTAGTGTCTGCCCTCGTCAGTGTGTTTCGGGGACTTATTGCTCATCTAAAGTAACTTTACCTACTTACTGTACGTATAAAATGCTACTCCTGTTGTTGCAGAACTGTGTGAGCATGTTTCCTGTATATGTTGAAGTACTGTCTTTACTTTTACTACTTTTCTTTTCTATTGTCTTCACTTTTTTATTTTCATTGTCGCTAATGGGGGACGCAGAAACAAGTCAGCTTCTCGTGCGGCTGACCGGATATTGTTGAAGTGCTTTATGTAATATTTAAAACCGAATATAGTAAGGTGAATGATAGTGTTATCAGTGCTGTTTGCATTTATTTAAAGTTCATGGATAAAATTAATCGGAATTTTATTGGCTGAAGGTTGGGTTAGAGTTGTGGGTTTTATTAATCTAAAATTATTTTTTCGAACATTTGACCATACGAAATTTTTCCACTTCATCACGCGCTAAAAGACAAAGAAAATATAAATTTTGTTCATATATTTTATAAATAAACAGTGAAATAGAATTTTATAGGTAGTGTTTTATTAAATTAGATACGCAACTTTCTTCGTCGTTTGATGAGCCGGCAAAATCTCTACATCTTCCGTGCGTTGCACAAAGTTCATCCCTTCACAAAGTTCATCCCTTCACAAAGTTCATCCCTTCACAAAGTTCATCCCTTCACAAAGTTCATCCCTTCACAAAGTTCATCCCTTCACAAAGTTCATCCCTTCACAAAGTTCATCCCTGGAATAAATCATCTTCTGCTTGCCGCTGCTGCATCCTTCAAGCAAAGTGCGCCACATTTTTTTTATCGTTTTCTGTATCTTGAGCTCAGGTATCGGCTGTTTTTTTCCCCGTAAATCATTTTCCCGTCGTCCTTTCTCATATCGCAAGTCATATTTCGCCGTCTCTTCTCTCATATCGTAAGTTGAATGCCACCATCTTTTTTCCACTCGTCGTAAATGTCGTCGACGATACGACGACTTGCGGCATCGCTACCGTGGTCGCCTCTGGAGTCCTTCTCAGATTGTATCTCTTGTCGTAAATTTGTGCCGCGTATCCGTCCCTGATCTCGGCTGCCTCGGCTGACTGTTGGATTACGGCAGTGCTTGCAGTGTTATTGTGGGATACTGCAGTGTTATTGTTGTGCATTGGGGTGTTATTGTAACTTATTCCGGCATAATTGTAAAGGATTACGGCAGTGCTTGCTTTGTTGCAGGATTATTGTTACCAATTGCTGTGTAATTGTAGCCGATTGCAAAATTATTGTTCCTGATTGCAGTGTTCTTGTAGCCTATTGCAGTGTTATTATTGTGGATTGCAGCATTGCTTGCATATTATTACAGCATTATTGCTTCGGTTTACAGTGTTGTTATAGCCCATTGCACTATTATTGTGGCTGATTGCAGTGTCATTGTAGCCTATTGCAGTGTTATTGTAGCGCATTGCAGCATCGCAGTATTTTTCAGCATGATCGTTGCGGATTACAGAACTGTTTTTAGCGCACTGCAGCATTGAACTGCGCTGCAATATTTTTGTAGCTCGTAACAGAATTATTTGTAGCCCGTTGCAGTATTTTTTTTATACGTAGAGTGCTCTTGTATCATTTTGCAGTTTTTTGTAATAAATTGGAGCTTTGCAGCATATTACAGTATTCTATGTAGAATATTGCGGTGTTGTTACGTGTTGCAGCATTGTAACATTGAACTAGATTGTATGTAGTGAATGGACAAGTTATGCTCTATGATTATTCACAAAAACATAACAATTTTAAACCCAGCCCGAACACATGAATGTTTGTTATGCTTCGTCACAGTTCACATGATATTCCAATCTCCCCTTCCGGTTTCTTTCCTCCACTTTCCTTTCAAAAGCCTTCCGTTTAATGTTTTATTTTGAGTTCCTTGGTTAGCATTCATCACTGTTCTGTTCCTGACAGTCTTGATGTAATCTCTGAGCTTTAACGTTTTGTCTTCAATGTTATCTTCGTTGTTATTCTCATTACTTTGAACTCTGTTTTATCAGGTAGCACTTTTCTGTGCCGCTTTTCCAGTCTTCGTGCAGTTGCACTCTCGTGAATGAAGTTTAGTTCTGGCCGTTGTGGTGCTCCGTATCGAGCAGGGTAGAGGAAACAAGGTAGGTTCAAACCAGTCTTTTTTCGTTGACGGTGTGGTTTTGCTGACGTCACGGCAACGAACCAACAGCAGCGCTCATATTGCATCTGGTAACACTGCTACCCCAAAATCTGGCTCCACTATTGGCCTAATGACGTGACGTTTTGGTGACGTCGCAAAGTAATAAAGAATTTCTATTGAAAATAAAGCCTTTCTATTGGATAGCCGAACAAGAAGAGGTGTATTTTCACTCATAGAAATGACCCTACCTTATTTCCTCTACCGTGGTATCGAGTCCCTTTTTTGTTGGGTTTTTGTGTCTCTGCTGGCCGTCTCCTACGGTGATGTTTTCGGGTTTGCTTGTTGCATTGATGCATGGTGATATTCAAGTTCAAAGGTATTGGGTTAAAATCACTGTAAGGATTCGGAAACTCCTGCGTAATCTTGATTCTTCTTATTGATTCATTAAGGAGACGGTCACGGTAGAAAAAAAGTCTGTCATTTCTGGATGGATTTTTCTGAAATTTCCACGTCAGGTGTGAAATGATTTAGCGATCATTTTATGATTGTATTGTCTTTTTCGCATCTGCATCAAAAGTTTTTTTTTTAAAAACCGTCAAAATTGGGACCCAGGGAAAGTGATTCTTGTCCTACAGTTTTGAAGCTACAGAACCGGCAATTCGTTTATAGATAGTTTATTGAGTTCTCTAACGATAAAGGCGATTGAATTTCCGATATTTTTTTTTTTTTGATTTCAGTGATTTTTTGAAAAAATTCAACACTTTTTTCTCGTTTCTCTTCTTTTCTTGTCGCAAAATTTTCAAAATAACAAATATTTCGAAAATCGAGTCGCCCTTATCGATAGAGTTTGCTAAACTCTATCAAATGATATATTTTCCATTCTTGTACTCCAAATATTGTGGATGAAGAATCATTTTAAAATTGAAAATTGCAAGTGTTGAGGACAGGCATTTTTCTGAAAAAAAATTTTTTTTTCTCCTATTTTTCTAACCAAGTCTCTCTTTACGTTTAAATTTTAGGGATTTATAGCCTTTTTTTGTTCCCTATCGGTTGATATAATTGCCATTCCTGTACTTTCAAAACTATTTTTTACATTTTCAAATATTTCACTGAAAAAAAAAATTTTTTTTTTTCATTTTCAAACTAGTTTTTGTTTTGTTTCAACTATAGTGCTGTGTAGCTCTTTTTGAGCCTTTTCAAGTGATATATTTGCCATTCCTGTACCTTTAAAACTACGGGAGGCGATTAGATGATTACACAACAAGCTAAATAGCTGAAAACTCAGAGCAGCCGGACTCAAAACAAACACTAGTTACATCATCATAATTTGTCACTGAGTGTTAGAATGTTAAAAGCATTTCAAGCCCCGCCATGAATGAACTCTCTTGCTATTACCGTAGAGAAACGCCCAAAACGGACTCGTAATAAGGAGGGAAGGGGAGATCACTCATCCATTGGCGCGCTTCAAGGTCACACTAGTGCGCATTTTCCACCCCGTCTAGGAGACGAACCAATGCACGTACTTGGGAGCCAATTATATCGTTGGGTGCGCAAGAAAATTCTCTATAAGATGAATTTAAAAACTGAAAATCTCTATTTCTTCAGATTCCTACCGTTACCGTCTTTAAGTGTTTTTAGATTGACTGTAAGGTTGTTTGTGTTATCACAATGTTCAAATTAGTTTTTCTCCTCCTGTAGGCTTTATTAAATTATTGTAGTTCGATTTAGTAATTTCACACAATCTTTCAACATCAGGTGTTCTCAATTTATTTAATTCTTAATAAACGAATAAAATGTAGACACTAAACTCAATTCAGTATTTTCCTACTGTGCTTGAAAGTCACAACTAAAGTTCAGCTCAAAATTTGCTATCCCTTTCTCGCTCCTTATTTCATTATGGGGCACAATTTTCCTCAAGCAGAGAATAATTGTGCGAGTTAACCTTTTTCATTCGTAGAGCGGAGATTTCAGCATTTACTACCATAAAATAATATCATGTGTGCTGAAAATAGTTATCCTGAAGCTGATCAGTCGTTTACCTCAATGAGCTCGTATCCTAGGTACTCAAAATACCGCCAGTTGTGCGCTGAAGCTGATCAGTCGTTTACCTCAATGAGCTCGTATCCTAGATACTCAAAATACCACCAGTTGTGCCCTGATCAGTCGTTTACCTCTATAAGCTTGTATCCTAAATTCACAAAACACTGTTCATTTTACCTCGATGTCATTCAGTCATTTGTTAACTGCCTGTGCGAGTGGTCTACTATTTTTCCGATAGTGACTTCCATTTCTCTACCAACGCCCAGGTTTTGTGCGTCGCAGTATCGTGTATCAGCTTGGCATGCCCTTGCCAGCTCTGAAGGAGCGCGATCTATCTCCCCCATCTGTTCCCTTCATTTCGCCGCCCCCATCGACACAGTGACCTTAGTCTTCGCTGTTCATTTCGCTGCCTCTGTTATGAAGCGTCCCTGTCCGAGACCGCCCAGTTCATAGCCTAGCTTCAACCGAGGATAGGGTGTGCTTCTATGTGGATAAAATGAAAGGTTCTGGGTATGGTAGCTATATGGACTTTGGGTGTTAGGTATGAATACGGACTACGTTGGTGTCTACGTGGGCTCGGTGTTTTATGCACATAAAAGGTTTGTGTATCTGCGTGGGCTTGAGTGTTATGTATGAATATGGTCTACGTTAGTATTGACGTAGACTTGGTTCATTTTGTCCAAATATGGTCTGCGTGCATTGAAATGGGGAATATGGAATCAAAAATGGTGTAGGTGGATGTGGTTTACGAGAATTATTCATTGGGACATTTGGGCAAATTATGGCTTACGTGGATGGTCTAATGTACAAATATGTTACGTTATAATGTACTGATATTTTCAACGTGCGTCTGAATCGCCGTGTTTGCGTTTCTCTCTGGTTTTGTTCAGTTCCTTTGTGTGAATTTTAATACTAAATGTTTAAAACTATTTGTAGTGCATCTTATTTGTTTGTCAGCGTACAGAGGGTCTTGTTTCACCATTTGTTTGCATTTTTGCGTCATGTTTTAGTCAGTTCGCTTTCCCCTCAGGGGGATACAACTATTGTATCTATGGGAATTAGCGCTCCCAGGGGGACAATGTGAGGGCCGGAGCTAAAGGTTAGGTAGGCTTCCTTTTTGTTAAAATAACATAGGTTTTTGTTTTGTTACGGACCAACTTTTTTTCGGTTCACTGCTGTCCTGTTTTTTCAACACCTACTACTTTCTTCTTCAACTTTACTCATGTTTCATGAACTTCTTTCTTATCTCACTGTTTCTATGCCCTTTCGGCATGGATTCCGCGTTCCCTTAACTCCATACTAAATGGTGCCTTCTTCCTTTCTCTCTTTGGATCTCATTTGTTGAGGATAGGTTAAACTAACTAAAAATCTAATCTAATCCAGTCAGTTCGCTTGCTTTCGTTCGGCTGGGTGCGGAGTACACTGTAAGCAAAGTGTTCAGAGAGAGAGAGAGAGAGAGAGAGGTCTCTCATTTTATCCTGCTTCTAACGAACTTCTTCAGAAATCGCAGAATTACCGGAGCTCTTTAATGTGGCGAGATGATGCCCTGTTAAAGCACGGTCTTGTTTGGTCGTTGCGTTGGTTTTTTGTCTGGTTCTCCATGGCTCATTCCAGAGTCGGAACTTTTGGAATAGCAATTCCAAGCTACGGTTTTTTGAGATGTTAATTCGTCATGAACAATCAAAGGATGGAGGCTTTGAATTTTTTAAGGCGTCTGTATCACAATCATGATACAACCATAAAGACAGAAAAAAAACCTTTGAGTGCTTGTTTGCCTTGAAATGAATGTTGGGCGAAAACATTTGATACTGATGTAGTAATCTACGCAGCTCGAGCGGTGTTTGACGCTTTGAAAAGTTTTGTGATTTTCGCAAATTACTTTCTTTTTGAGTGGTGGCTGGATGGATGTACGAATGATTAACTGCGACCCAACACAGAATGATAACTTCTCTGACTATTTGAAGCTACGTTTCTCGCTTTATGACTGCTTGAAATTACGACGTATCTACATAACTTTCTCGCCTTCATTAGTTTCGTTACGACGTATTTCACGTCTTCATAAACTGTCTCAGTTCTGCACCGGACGGCTATTTTTCGTCTTCGTAATTTTCTCGGACGATGACGCCTAGGTTCTATAATTCTCGCTTTAAAGACCTTTTTAAGACGTGTGCGGGGGTGTCGTGTCCCCTTCGGAAACCCATGGGATGTAGAAAGCATTCTGTGCGGTCATCACTGACTTCAAAACTCTAATTTTGTTTCAAGCACCGGTCTGTGCTTCATGAGGAACTGTACATAGTGTTGATGTTTTATAAAATCATGTAAATCTAGAAGTTCCGATTAAAACTTACCCAGGGCATACGCATATTCATTGCTTTCAGTGCATTTCACAATTTGAAATTTTCTCGCTTGATGTTTCACCATTCGATGACGATAATGTCCCTTATATTTACTTCTGATCTTCCATTTTCTTGTGTTTTACTAATTGATTAATCCTCTCAAAAATTCACGTTTCTTCGCCTTCCAGTACTCAATGCAAACATTTATTTTTGCTGTCTGTACCGAGTGTCATGCCGATGCTTGAGAATTCGATTGAAAATCAGTAATTTCAAGTCGGACTCGAACATTTACCAGGATTAAGATTCTCGTAATTTTGAATAAAGAACCGTTCTGGAGATGATTTGGGAACACACTTGACATCCACATAATATTGAAGGAAGAATCGTTCTGGCAGAAAATGATGTGTGAACAGACTTGACCATGCGGCATAGCACTGTCTCTGTTGTCGTTCTGTTTAGCTCATTCTGAGCCCCTGAGGTCGTGTTTTGTTTACGAGAGGGTCGGGCTGTGTGGTGCTGCAAGGGGCTCTGGTGCAGCTGGTAGATCGGGCTCTCCTCAGAAAAATACAACTATTGTATCTATGGGAAACAGCACTCTCGAGGGGAGGGAGGTGAAATGTGATGCCCCGATCTGAAGAGTTAAAAAGCTTTCTTTTTGTATAAATAACATTTTTATGGGAATTAGCACCTTCAGGGGGAAACTGTGAGGTCCCGATCTGAAAATTTGACTAGCCTTTTTGTAGAAATAACACGTTTCCTATGGGAATTAGCATTCTCAGGGGGAAAATGTGAGGTCCCAATCTTATGATTTGATGAACGCTTTGTAGAAAGGGTGTTTTTTTTGTCTTTTTTCATCCTGAATACATTTTTTTTCGCTTCAATGATGTCCAGTTCTTCAGCACCTACTATATTCTTCTTCAACTTTTATGTTGTTTTATGAACTGCTTTCTCAACTTGTTTGTTCTACGTATCTTGAGCATAGATTTCGCGCTCCCTCAAGCCTATGCTAAATAGTGCCTTCCTCCTTTCTTTCCTTGAAATTGGGAAGACTTACACTAACTTTTTAAATTTGATCTAGTAGATCGAGTGTTGAGATACGCTCTTGTTTTGCTTTTCAGTTTGCTGTTGCAGGATTATGCTGTCTCATATTACAGGGTTATCTTGTATCTCATTACAGGGTTATACTGTGTCCTGTATTTCTTATTATAGGGTTAAACTGAGCCCTGTAACTCGTATTACAGGGTTATACTGAGCCCTGTACCTCAAATTACAGGGTTATACTGTGTCCTGTACCTCATATTACAGGGTTATACTGAGCCCTGTACCTCAAATTACAGGGTTATGCTGTGTCCTGTACCTCATATTACAGGTTATACTGAGCCCTGTACCTCATATTTTCGCTCAGTTGTGCGACTATCTTTGTCTTGCGATTGTATGTATTCTTAACGATGAAGCTACGTTTCTCGCTTAATGACTGTGCGCTAAATTACGACGTCTCTAAATAAATTTTTCTTCCATAAGTTGTATTGCGACGAATTTTTAGCCTTCATAAGTTGTCTCAGATCTGCTCCGTGCGTCTATTTTTTTCCACCGTTATTTTCTCAGACGCCTGGGATCTAAAATATTTTTCATCTTGAAGACACTTTAAAGTTCTTCGCCGTATCTTTATTTCTCGCTATCATTAGTTCTCTCTGGACCATGACACGTTTGCATTTTTCAGCTGGGAAACACTGTCAGGACGCTGGCTTTTTTCATTTCTGGATTCAGTAACCTTGTTTTTCTATGATAATTTAATGAATTTAAATCACTCTTTTTCATAACCTTTCTTATGCGTGGGCCGGCCTAGTGATGGGATATGTCTTATTCCATTACCCCACACATTTTGCTCAATAGGTACAGGCCTCGCTCTATGTATCACTTCATTACCTCACACAACTTACCTCATCAGTTGTACGCATGACTGTTTATCTTTCTTTTATCACCTCACATATCTTGGCTCAATAGAAGTATGCAAAGCTCTGTGTCTCACTAGCATTACGTCACGCACACGAATATAAGAAAGCAGACATTGACGTTCTTTCATTTCTATTTTAAGGACCTTGCAGAAGTGTGTGGGGTGTACGGCACTCGGAACGATTTTTGCCTTCATTGCCTCGCTTACGTTTGTTGAAAAGAAATGAAATGTTTTGAATTTATAGGACAGATCTGAACCCGTCTAACTTCCAGGCATTTTAAACCGTATGTCCCCTAAAACCCAAACCGAGTATTTATTTTCCCGTATCAATAATACCTGTTATTACTTCCCGTATCAGCCGTAATCAGTAATACCATCATACTTTCGCTTGAAATTAAATGGTTATGGTATTCTTATGATGGTATTACTGATGCGGGAAATAAATACTCGGTTCGGGTTTTGTAGCACATACTGTATGTTGCTCTTTTTTATTTTTTCAGCTCGATGTTATGGTGAGTTTTTGCTGTCAAGATGAGTTTGCATTATTTATGAGTTTTTCCCCGAAATTTTCGTTTTGAAATGTTTATGCAGTAATCCAAATCTTCAAACCAGTTTACTAATTGATGTAATGCTGAAGTTTCAGTAGCCTGTATTGTGACTTGAAAAAAGTAGACTTATTTGGAATGTACCGTGATTTAGCATTTTAAATACTGATGCAGAAAAAGAAGTTAAAATTTTCGTAGTCTTTCGATTTAATATTTTAATTCGATACCTCAGTGAATTACTTTTTCCTCTCAATTGCTGTTTTCAATCGTAATTTAAAAAAATTGAGAAATCCTATTTCTTCTTCACTGTAGATTGAGAAGCTGAGTAAATTTTGATCTACTGTACTTCTGATCAAATGCTGAAGTAGGTTATGATTTTGCTTCACTGAACCGGTCTTTTTGATATTCTGTTAATCGATAATCTGCTCACATTCGCGCCCCTGCCCTCACTCGCCCCTGCCCTCACTCGCCCCCTGCCCTCACTCGCCCCTGCCCT